>JASANE010006089.1:0-108994 GCA_030248225.1 Trileptium ribeirensis | reverse complement strand
GTTGTACTTCGTTCAGTTACGTATTGCTGACTAGAGCCTTGTTTGAACCGAGATTCGAAATTATGCTCCAAATTGAGCATTTTTATGCTAAAATTGTTAATTATGAAAAGTATATATATATTGCTGTTAAAACCACCTTTTTGACTAATTTCTGTACTTAATTATTTAATTGCATAATTGTTCACTTCAAACGCCATTTTTGTCAAAAAATTATCAATTATTTTGTTAAGGCAACTGCAGTAAGTTACTTTAACCGAAACTCGCCGGAACCGGAACTGTTAATTTTTGCAGATTAATGTTTACCGGAAGCTGGTGTAATCAGTGAGGTGAATTAGAAGGATGTATTAATGAGCTTCATGTTTCTTATGTTTAACGATGGCCATATATACAGGGTTCCTTAATCGGTTAAGTACATTGGTTTCTCCATTTAACTTTTTAACGCGAAGCATGTTGGATCTGTCATTAGAACGTGCCATGCTCGCTGTATGGCATTTATGAAAAATTAAATTTTGGCAAGTGAATCGTATTTTCACATTCTTGCTCAGTTTCCAGTTATTTCTACCTTAAAAGCTAAATGGGTTTATACGTTTTTGTGGGAGTTTGGTTATGATGAATGTATCATGCTTTCGTCGAAAGCAGTCAATTTGGCAAATACTAGGAAAAAACCGAACAAGGTGTAAAATTTTTTCTTAAATTTATCATTTTCTCTTTTGGAACGACAAAATTTATAAATTTTGTATGTTTCTACCCTAGGGTTTTGTTAGAGAAAGCCGGGGGACATGAAAAAATCTCAGATGATCACAATTAAAGAGACAATCTTGCTGGAGGGAATTGAATGATTCAACCTGCATCACAAATTCGAAAAGGTGAGCTGTGTAGGAAATTTCTGAGCTCATGGAAGTTAGGCTATGTCAGCCTGTGAAAAATGCCGGGAGCAAAACGCGCACATTTGCGCCACTCCATCGCAATTAAATGAAGAAGACACATGTGGTAGTATTGTCGCAAGACTTGACAGATTTTGGACACCCTCGTGCCTCCGCATAACAAGGTAGGCCATACCCATTCCGTGCTTGTGAGAAGAAGTGACCGAGATGTATGTACTGACATTTGCAATCCCTGGTTCTCCTGACGCACTGCGGGTTATTATTACCTTTCTGTGCCTTTAAAAAGGATTAGGAAGCTCACTTTCGAATCTCAAATAGGCGGTGAACGCTGACTAGTTACGGTCGCCCCTTTTCATCCCACCGGATGAATTACTGTTGTAAGATATTTCTGAGCTATCACAAGAAAGTGATAGCTTTCCGATAAGAGTGATTCTGGCAAGAATTATAGCCTGAAATGCTGGGTGACCCTAAATAGCCAAAATCAGTCCCAATTCGTGTCGAAAAATTCACTTGCCAAAAGTAAACTAAAAAATTTGCTCAGAAGTGTTGCACACCGTTAATATTTTTATATGTTTGCCAAAGGCCAACGGTTTACGTTAGTTTGTTCCAACATATGCCAAAATGGCCATGAAATTCTAGTTGCAAGAATAATATAATAATTGTTTTTCATAGTCCTGCAGCGAAACCATTTCTTTTCTAACCGCTGCCATTAAACAAACGAAAATGAATGATCAATAATGTTTTCAGTGTTTTGATGTAAGTTCGAACCATTCTGCTTTTTAATCGCGTCTTGTCGGGATTTATAAATAAAATTTTATTTACAGTTCGCAGATTCTCGTGATTTTGCAACTGTGCTTAGCCAAAAAATAGTACTCACGTGCTAAGGTGCAACAAACGCTTGTCTTTGTTGTTTTAGCGACTGATTGAAAATTTGAGTGTGTCATGAGGAATTCAGTGTTTTGCTTGTTTTCAATATTTTATGAGTGAACTAGATAAAGGACTTGAGAGAATGTTGCAAAAATCTTCTTTACTTCTTCTGTGTTTTAGTGATTGAAATAAGTTTCTAATGGTGTTCGGTGTCCTACTTGTTTTCAATTTTAGTGAATAAAATAATAAAGTTGCGTTGTTAAGACAGAAAAAATATCTTTCATTTTATAACTAACGCAATATGTTGGACAATTATTTTCTTTAAGCTTATTTTACGATTCCACTTAGATATACAGTACTCGCAAAGAATTAGTGCTGTTCGTTCGATAATTTTGTTCAAAATTGTGGTGCAATTTTTTAAATTTGTTCGAAACCTGTTTGAAGTTAGTTCGAGCGTTGTTCGGCAACAAATAAATTTTGTTCGATGTTTTGTTTGTTCGAAAGGTGACACTCATTTCTGACGAGCACTGGAGTGTCAATGATTACATAGGGTTTCTTTTACAATTTCTTTTAAGGGAATTTTTTCTAACTTGTAAGGTTATGTAGCAACATTGCCACTAGTTGTGCATCAGCAAACACAAAATAAAAGTGTTTTCGGTATTTTAGGACCTCTCAGCTGCATATATATTTATTGAGCTATTTCAATCTGTTTATATCATTTAATTTTCCTGTTCCAGCTACGTCAAGTTTACGGTACTGTAGCCAACTGCATATCTATCCATTATGTTTCAGCGGGATCAGCGTGCAAACCGCGGCGCTGCTGTATCGTTGGCACCGACCGTCGATCTTTCATCAAAGCTAAGGAATGAGTCGTTAGCCGCACAACCTTCGCTCCTAATGCCATCTTCTATTCTCAGCTTAACTACATCGGATGATAGCCAGTCACCTCTTGCCTCGCTGTCGAAGGTAATATTTTGATCGTATATTGCCAAATTGGGGATTGTGTATTGATGTAGCTCTGTAATGCCCATGTTACAATTGTGTAATCTCTCATTGTTGACAATAATTATATTGCTATTAATTTAGTTTTTCCATAGCTTTACTTAACTTAGCGTCTGAAAATGCGAACCTTTCTAGCAAACGTGATAACTGATTAGATTGAATACTGTCAAGTTTTTGTAGTTTTAGCGCTGTGAGCATGTTATGTTTCGGATACGATGGGCCATAATATTCAAAATTTAAATTATAGTTTTTATTCTTGGATTTATCTTGGATATTTCATTTGATCTCGAGCATTTATTTTTAAAGTCTCGACACGTCAATAACAGATAACAGTATTTTATACCCTATTCGTTGGCTTCTGAACTCTATTTGTGCATATTATGTAGAAATCGGAAATGTGTTGTACTGACAAACATCTGTTATATAAGATTTTCCTGCTGTTTTTCCTTGTATACTGTTAGGATCCACGTTCAGCGCTTACTCAAAGTCAATTATTACAGGAATCTTGACGTCTGCCGGTAGTAGACTGCGTTTGAAAACACACTGTAGAAACTATGATAGAATTTTTAATTTATATCGACCACACCAACTATATGAGCTTCTATCTGTGTTTGCTTGCTATTGGTTTATAGTCCACAGCTATGTGAGGGTTATGGTCACTTTGATCCGCCGTCGCCATAGTTCTAGGATGCGGTCCGTGCTCGGCCATCCTTTGCCATGACTGACATTTTTCATATTTCTAAGGTTTGCCTTCGTGGGCTTCATGGAAGTGTCAATCGTCAGTCGCATCAAAATGCGCTCCATCCGCCGTGTTTCCGGTATCATGAGAACGTGACCACGCTATTAAAGACTCATTGTTATTATGAATTGGGAGATTCTATACTTCCTGTTCGCCAAATTATAACGTTCAATTAGGCTTATACTTAACTTAGTGTGACTGAGCCATAAAAATTAACGCCCCTAAAATATGGAAATAATTAGTTTTAAATATCCTGATGTGTTGCCGTCTATAGAAATCGATAGTGAACAGCAGTAGAATAGTACCATTGTCTATTAAGCAGTCAATAAATTTTTTCGTGTCCGTGTCTGACTGATAGCAGTGCGACTTTTTCGTTTGCACAGTTGAGGTCGCTCACGACGTCTGACGGTAAGCTGAAAGCTGTGCTTATTTGGGTTACCATGAGAACTGCGTGAGACACTCAATCCGCAGTACAGTTGAACACCGATGGGGTGAGTTTTCTAATCCTTGTCGTACGTTACCTCTTATTTGGAACTGCAGGACAGAGAATAACGAAGCCTCACCGGGCTGGTATGCTGTGCGTATAATTTCTTTATAATGCTACGCCAGTAACTTGGCATTCTGTTCCCTTGCATGATATTATGCAAGTTTTATAATTTTAAAAAAAGATAAATAAAATTCTTTTTAAAGTGCAGATGTCAGGTATTTTGACATTTTTTACATAATACCGTTGGGTCTTGGCTACATGCTCAACGGTCTGTGTCGTTGGTAATTATTGCTGCGTCATAAACGAATTTTTAGATCTTTTCAAAAGCATTAGAGTGATATTAGATTATTAAATGTTTAAAGCATGTTCGGACTATGCCCTCCATTTGCGCAACATGCTGGCCGGCCCGGACTAATATTTTATGAGAAGTGTTAATCTATATTTCGACTGATTGCAGCTGGCTATCTACAGATCACTTATGTTAACACACGATTGCGTAGCGAGGGGTATAACTGCGACCACGCATCGTTTAAAGCTACGGATACATTTAATCGAATGACCTCATCATTTTCGACAGCTTCGGAAACCTTTATATTAGCAGATTTAGCAAATTACAGCACTATATTGGAAACCCATGAGTTCTGCATGATTCAAACGGGGGAGTCCATGTGATACCGTATAATAGCAAAAATTTGGTATTGGTAACATTTTATGGTCAACTGAATCACCTCGTTCTTTTGAGATACCTCGAAAACTATTATAATAGCTAGTTCAATAAATTATAGCATTCAATTGCAAAAAGAGGAGCAGAAGCAACACCTTCACCCAGGAGTATACAGTACCATTGCAAAAAGACATCAGTCACAGATAAACTGAAATAAATCACTTCATCGATTTCAGCATCATAGAAAACCTTTATAAACACGGACCGAGCAAATTATAACTTTAGGTCGAAAATCACGCAATCATATATTGTTCAAGGGGCGGCCTCTTGGAATACAGTAGTACTCCAAAAACCGTGCATCGGTCACAGATACATTCAAATAAATCACTTCATTGTTTTCGAAACTCTTTATATTCACAAATGTAACAGATTAAAACCACGGAATCATGCGCGGCTTATTGCAGTGTCGAGGGTATACAGTATCATTCCAAAAGAATAAATCGGTCGCCAACATTTTCAAATGAATCAATTTATGGTTGTTAAGCATCGTCGGATAGTTTTTATATTCGCATATGCAACAAAATATATGATTGAAAATCACGAAATTATGCATGCTTCTGGAATAGTCACAGAAAATACAGTACCACTCCAAAAAGGTATATCGATCACAGAAATGATCAAATTTTCAGCGACCCGAAAACATAGTGACCATATATTGCTTATTAGCGATTATTTTAACAAATATGATACATAAAGAGTTGAAATTGGTTTAGTGTGATGCTACTTTGTGTCTCCTATATCTTTATCGTCGAGATTGACAAAAAGCATTTATCAATTTGTAGATCTCATTCAGACGAAGACAAAAGATGCGTAAGAGTTTTTGATATGTGGCCAGTGTTTTGAGATATAACCGAAAATGTATTTTCCCTCGGTCACAAAAATTAAGGGGTCTAGCTTATCATATTGGTGGATTGCATAGACGAAACCCTTGTTGCATAAACGCCAGCGGTGGATCAAATTTTTAACTTTGGAAAGTGATTTTTTTTAATTCAAATTTCTTTGTCAATTTGTCATCTGTGGGTATTTTTGCCGAGAGAAGCCAAATACTTTGCTAGGTGGCTTTTTCCCTGGGAGCGAAAATGCTGCCAGAGAGCTCCAACCGTTTTTTATCAGTGCACTGAAAATGCCAAGGCTTTACATTTTGAACAAGCAGCGTTTGCTGCAGGAGCGTTCTTCATACTTTTCCACCCCGTTGGCTCTTGGAGCTTCCAGACAAACTGACAGAGATAGTTGCTCGCCATACGGTGGATATGACTAAGGCAGCGTAGCCGTGCAAGTCAAATTCGCGTTGTTACCGTGAATGGTGAATCGCAACTGTGGTGAACTCGAGCATTGCGTATCCTGTGTCGAAGGCTAGGAATTATAGGTATGTCCACAACTTTAAAATAGTTTCTGGTACATGTGAAAGTTCGGCTGGTGCATGGTCGTAACATGCATTTTGCCAGGATATAGTTTATTTTATGATAATGTCATAACGTTATTTTGTTTAGCCAAGCACTAGTACATCCACCAATAGCAGCACTAAAGCCGGAAACGTTTTATTCGGTGAGATTGAAGTTGTCGACGAGTACAATCCTATGTTTCCAAACGATTACGAAAAATTAGCGCGAAAGAAAGAGGAGGAACGTGCTAAGCTGCGCGAGGAAGATAGACGTCAAGAATCTGAAGAGCGACAACGGTAAGTTTAGATGTACGTGCTGACCTTGCTGAATTTGCTGTCATTTAGACTTGAGATATATACGTAATTTCCACAAGAAGATATGACAGTGCTCGTGCACGTATATACAATGACGGACAGAGTTAACTGCAGACACAAACGTGTTTAAACGCACGCGCGCACAAATGCGTTTAAGCGCACATTCACGCAAACGCATTTAAAACCAGCACGCACTCAAACAATTTTATCAACATACGCAAGCAAGCGCGTTTAAAAGGACACACACATAAACGCGTTTGCATGCATGCGCGCGCTTTTGTTGTGTAATTAATTCTGTCCATGGCTGTATAGTACCCGCCAGTAATGTCCGCTTCTCGATGTTTAGCACGCTGGTTCCCCGATATTAGCTTACTGTTTCTTTCGTTGTTTCATCACTGCTTGTCGGTGGCAAGGGGACTGATATTTTTTCGGGTGTTGTTTATTAGCTTCAATACACATTCTAAACAAATTTTAATGTTATGCAGATAGACGCTACAGTTGTAAATGGTCTTGGAAACGGTGCAAAATATTTCCTTAAAAATATTTTGCTGAAATTGATAAAATTTTTAACTTCGAGGAGGGATTTTTGTAAAAAAAAATTTGTCAAGACTTTATGTTAGGCGGTGGTGTTTTTAGTGGGAGGAAGTCAAAAAATTTACGGGGGGGCATATTGCCATGGGGCATCGACCGAGTGGAAGCCGTTTTTTTGCTAGAACCCCTCTTATTTTGGGGATACCAACTATGCATAATAGCATAGAAATATAATTATGTGAGTAATAATAGATGAAATAATTTGAACAAAAACAAACGATTTTTAAAGAATTGTTTAACAACATAACGGTAAAGACGCGTTAGACGCTATTTTGTTTTTTCGAATTCCATGAGCATAGGTGATTTCCAGGCACAAATATCGCTGTGGTGCATAGTAGTAAGTAATGCTAGTGAGTATTAATCGAGCCACTGAGGAGTTACTATCGTACGGACCTTAATTATATGTAACTATGTAGAAA
Source organism: Trileptium ribeirensis (assembly GCA_030248225.1). Classification (NCBI taxonomy): domain Eukaryota; kingdom Metazoa; phylum Nematoda; class Enoplea; order Enoplida; family Thoracostomopsidae; genus Trileptium; species Trileptium ribeirensis. The sequence continues at coordinate 101,585 of JASANE010006089.1, read as the reverse complement.
TTTGATGAAAAAGGATTACAATACGTTTCTGAAATGACTGTCTTTCTATGAGCGAGCGAACAACCAGTGTGCAGTGAGCAAACAACCAGCGAAAGAACTTCGAGCGGTTTGTGATATAACATACTGCGAACGCGCAGCGAACTGAAATCGAGTGAACATAGGGCGAGCAGCGATCGTTTCAAACGGCTCCTGTATTTCTTCTATACCGCCATAAAATCTCAGTCTTCCAAATACGATCGCTATTTTTATGCCTTAATCGATTGTTGCTTCATTATCAATTTGATTTGCATAAATATAAAACTGATGCGGCGCCACATGGGCTACCACATCGACATTAGTTTTAAGTGCCTGAAAATTTTATCAATTAGGTATATCATTCCCAGTAACTATACAACCATATCATTATGTCAATCTTATATTCCGCGTTTTAAAACATAATTGTAGTTGTTCTATGGCAACCTCTCATTGGCATAATACATTTTTTGAAAGTTTACAAAATGTTTGTTGTTGGCTGGTTCGTAGCCCTACACGTGCATTTTCAAGCTCATACACACTTGAAAATGTGATGCAAATTCTACCGATGTGAATGTTGTATTTCGGGTAAATTCACTTTCGCTTTTTAACTCTGCGACAGGTTTGAGTTTACTTCTGAATTTCCACCCCTTTGTGATGCATAGCAAATATACTTAGTCGGGGCTCGCCCAACAATTAGTATGGTGAATCTCCTCCACTGTTTTCTGTCTTACATCATCGTCTCCAATTCTGTTCAGGTCTGTCTACTGCATGTAGGTCTTGGCCGCTTTTCTGTTAGCTCGTTTACCGAGTCTAGGTTTCCGCAACAAATATAAATGCGCTATTTATATGAATACTTAATGAATATTAAGATTATATTAATGACATGATGTTCAGTGGGTAGTATTTTGCAGACGAAGGAAAGAGCGATTGCAAAGAGATATGGCTGATGAATTTCCTGACGACGTTCCCGATGAAAGAAGTACTAGTAGACGAAGCGAATCGTCATGTATGCACACCATTTCTATTAGTATTGTTAGTATATTTATAATACTATTCGCTTGGTGGCGGCTGTCCGAGTCAGTGCTATGCTCGCTCTCTGAATCAAAAAATTTGCCAAAGGGTTTGATCCCGCGGCCACCGATTTTGATTGCGATTGGGGTGCTAAGCTTATGCATGGAGAAGCTTATTGGGGGAAATACTGGGTGGAAACCTTTGTTTTCGGCCACCGAACCGCTTCTATATTTTGCTTCAAATTTATGTAATGAGCCAGGGGCCCCGAACAGTCGGGAAAATGAAATATGATCTAAATGTAGCTAAAACGCAAAAAAACCGGGAAAATCGAGTTAAATTGGAAGAGAGCCTGTAAAAACATTCAATTAAGATGTTTTGTAATATAAAAACTTTTACAGCAAACGCTATAGTTGTATTAAATGGCTACATAGAGTTTAAAACGCTATTATTGAGTTTAAAATACATCTTTTCATCTAATTTTATACAATTTAATAGAATTTTTAATTTCGGGAAAATTTTTTAATTTATTTTGAAGTTTATGTTTCAACCGTGTCTGTTGTTCCTACCGGTGAGGAGCGAAACATTTGCCATTAGGTATGATTCTTGTTATTGTACGTTGTTTTACCAGGCGGCGCAGAAAAAATGCCAACCTTCAGTTTGAAAAAGCCAGATATATGTGCTAAAATATCCTAGTTTTAGTTTAGCTCGTACATATCTAACAGAAATGATTGGAGATTTAAAATGTATTTGAATTTTTCCTCTCAGTAGCACATATAGCTGCAAATATTACAAAACGCCATTTTAGCCGAACCAATACAGTGTCTGCCTGCTTAGTGCCATCCATTTCGTAATAGTGCACAAAAGTGTACAGGTTCGGCTTCCATGACCATTCCTACTTACAGTTACAATCAGAATTAAAAGCTTAAAAATCGATTGAAGCATTTACACGAAATTCTATTAATTTAACGAATTTCGATTGCGTCAAAATGAAAATAATATTTTAATAAAACTTGCTAGTCGCGTTTAATTTGCGAATTTCGATTGTGTTGAATTAAAAATGTTTTATTAAAAAGACTGTTGGGTTGCGTCTAATTTAATGAATTTCGTTTAAGCGAAGATCGACCGACTGCGTTTCGTTCGATTTCGGCTGCGTCGTTTATAATCACTTAATTCTGAGTGTAACTGTAGCTGTTTCCTGGTATTTCACGAAACCATGTCATTTTAGTCGGGGGGTTGCTACATCGGCACTTTTTGGCCCATACCACCAGCTTTTGTAAGGAAATTTAATGTGCTGTGAGATGTATAATAGCATATCCGCGGCATAACGAGGTATGTAAACTTCTCTGTACCAAACATAGCAGATCGAGGCTCACCGATAGGCCAAATGAGGCAAAAACACATGCCCAATATAAACGTGCGTATGCTAGCAGTGATACATATGCGTTTCACTGTGATTCATTGTATTTCTAATTTTTTCGAAAAAACTTGGAGTAAGATCGACATGAAACTGCCTTTAAGACTCCAGAAAATTTTTTTAGTAACATGTAGCCCCCCCGCCAAGGTCAAATCTGGCAGCTTTCACCCTGGTAAATAACGTCAAAGTGCACTAGGCCAAAAATGCTATATAAGGGTAATCGTAATCAGTCCCCCCCCGCCTGCCAAACTTAAATTTAAAAAAGCCAAATTTGGGCCGTCTTAGATAGGCCGGATATAAACATCGTGAGCCCCTCTAGAATCGCCCTTCTAATGAAAATGTAGCCCCCCCCCGCTGGGTGAGCCCCGACCTGCCCCCCCCGGCATGTATAATAAAAGTAATCGAAGGTGCAAGAATCATATTATATATAATTCATCATCATTGCACTATGATATGGTGTCTGTTAACTGGGCGGCTCAGAAAACGCTCTGCCTGCCGCACACTATACACACATTGCTTTATCAACACTTAATTAAGCTAGATAGATAATTTATTTTCACCACTTACACTAAATGTATAGAAGTACTAAAGCTTGGGTATGTTGTTCGGAGGCCTGAGCCCCCCCCAACCTGAGATGTACCCCCCCCCCCGCTGAGGTGTGCCCCCCCGCTCAACATATCGGGGTGCCAATTTTTACAAGACCTAAGGATCTGCCTGAAATTTTTTCTCAGACGTCCCCCGCTCATGGTTGGTTTATGAGCATAAAATGGTATCTGTAGGTGCTGTGTTCGTTGGGCTAGAAAAACTTCTGCTACAGGCTTGTTTTAAATTGGTCGATTTTTAACCCCAAGAATGTCCTAGCAGCACCAATTTTAGGTCGCAAGTCTCCAGAATGCTTGCGACCATTTTGGCCGCTTCATGAGAACAGCGCCCGTGTTCGCTGTCGCTCCGTCAACACAAGTCAGAATATCCAGAAACAAAATAAATTATATTAGTTTCGATTCTATTATATAAACAGAAAGACTAAACTGTAAACCGTTTTACTTCTTAACTATCGTGACTTATCAAAATTGGGATGCGATGGGTGCCTAAAAATTTTGGACTCACACTGGTTCTACGACCCGAAGCAATTTTCCCTCCCCTAATATAATGCTCCGGTAAAAAATTACATTTGCTAGAATTCGATTGAGAAGCTAAAAAATTCCTTTAAAACTTTCCTTTTTCTAAACCTCAATTACGTCAAAGGGATACTTTATTAGCTGTTTCCTGATATACATCGAAAACTACTAAATTTCAGTAATTTTTACATCTAAAACCCGTCAGAGGTTTTTTACATTTCCGTTGGGCGTTTGTCTGGGTAAACATAACACAGTGTGAGCAACATTTCCCAGTCAATTCAGATATTAATTCTGCCGATAATTTTGAAACCATTCCATCTCAGTATAATGTGTGAACTAAATAGTTTATTCAAGATAAAACAACAATATTAGACTTATTCGAAACAATTTGATACCGATATTTCTAGGAGGGTCATTTCACGAAACCATGTACTTTTGAAACACCACTTTTTGAAGCCAAAATGAAACGTTTTCGAATGTACAGTGTCTAGACCCCCTCCGATGTAAAAAAACCCTGAATTTTTCGAATATCGATGTCTCTATGCAAAACCAGCTACCTGAAACCTGCTACATGGGTTGGAAAGGGCCCCCCTGGGGGTCAAATTTTAATCCAAAATAAGTCATTATTCTGTAGGTTGACGGAGCGACACGCGAACCATGGTCTGTTTTTATGCAAGTCGGACCAAAATGGTCCTCGTCAAGCCATTTGGAGCACTTGCGACCTAAAATTGGTGCTGCTAGGACATTCTTGGGGTTAAAAATCGACCAATTTAAAACAAGCCTGTAGCAGAAGTTTTTCTAGCCCAACGAACACAGCACCTACAGATACCATTTTATGCTCATAAACCAACCATGAGCGGGGGACGTCTGAGAAAAAATTTCAGGCAGATCCTTAGGTCTTGTAAAAATTGGCACCCCGATATGTTGAGTCGGGGGGGGGCTACACCTCAGGTCGGGGGGGGGGGCTACATCTCAGGTCGGGGGGGGGCTACAGCTTCCTACAACATGCAACGCGCCAAACTTTAGCTACTTCTATACATTCTAGATGTAAGTTGGTGTAAAACAAATACAATTGATCTATGACTAGCTTAATTTAAGTGTTGATACCAAGGACAATGTGTGTAATAGATGTGCGGGCAGGCAGAAGGGTTCCCTAGCTGCCCAGTTAACAGCACGACCCCATATCATAGTGCAATGATGATGAACTTATATACTAATATGATTCTTGCGACCTTCGATTACTTTTATTATACATGCGGTCGGGGGGGCTACAGGTCGGGGGGGCTACACGCCAGGTCGGGGGGGGGGCTACATTTTCATTAGAAGGGTCGATTCTAGAGGGGCTTTACTATGTTTATATCCGGCCTATTGTAAGACTGTATGCTAAATTTGGCTTTTTTAAATTTAAGTTTGGTCAGGTCGGGGGGGTGTACTGATTACGATTACCCTTATATAGCATTTTTGGCGCTAGTGCACTTTGACGTTATTTACCAGCGTCTGAAAGCTGCCAGATTTGACCTTGGTCGGGGGGGCTACATGTCACGAAAAAAATTTTCGGAAGCTTGACGTCAGTTTCAATGTCGATGCTTACTCCCAAGTTTTTTCGAAAAAATTAGCAAATACCAATGAATCACAGTGAAATGAAAAACACACATATGTATCACGTGCTAGCGATACGGCGAACGTTTATATTGGGACATGTGTTTTTGGCTTCATTTGGCCAATCCGGGTTGAGGGCCTCTGGATCCTGCTATGTTTGGGGTACAGAGGTCCACCATACCTCGTTATGACCGTCGGATATGCTATTACTACATCTCACAGCGACATTAAATTTCCTTACAAAAGACTGGTGGTATGGGCCAAAAAGTGCCGATGTAGCAACCCCCCCCCGACTAAAATGACATGGTTTCGTGAAATGACCCAGGAAACAGCTACAGTTACACTCAGAATTAAGTGATTATAAAACCGAACGCAGCCGAAATCGAACGAAAACGCAGTCGGTCGATCTTCGCTTAAACGAAATTCGTTAAATTAGACGCAACCCAACATCTTTTTTAATAAAACATTTTTAATTCAACACAATCGAAATTCGCAAATTAAACGCGAACTAGCAAGTTTTATTAAAATATTATTTTCATTTTGACGCAATCGAAATTCGTTAAATTAATAGAATTTCGTGTAAATGCTTCGATCGATTTTTGAGCTTTTAATTCTGATTGTAACTGTAAGTAGGAATGGTCATGGAAGCCGAACCTGTACACTTTTGTGCACTATTACGAAATGGATGGCACTAAGCAGGCAGACACTGTATTGGTTCGGCTAAAATGGCGTTTTGTAATATTTGCAGCTATATGTGCTACTAGAGGAAAAATTGCAAATACATTTTAAATCTCCAATCATTTCTGTTAGATATGTACGAGCTAAACTAAAACTAGGATATTTTAGCACATATATCTGGCTTTTTCAAACTGAGGGTTGGCATTTTTTCTGCGCCGCCTGGTAAAACAACGTACAATAACAAGAATCATGCCTAATGGCAAAATGTTTCGCTCCTCGCCGGTAGGAACAACAGACACGGTTGAAACATAAACTTCAAAATAAATTAAAAAATTTTCCCGAAATTAAAAATTCTATTAAATTGTATAAAATTAGATGAAAAGATGTATTTTAAACTCAATAAGCAGCGTTTTAAACTCAATGAAGCCATTTAATAACAACTATAGCGTTTGCTGTGAAAGTTTTTATATTACAAAACATCTCAATTGAATGTTTTTTCAGGCTTCCTTCCAATTTGACTCGATTTTCCCGGTTTTTTTGCGTTTTTAGCTACATTTCAGATCATATTTCATTTTCCCGACTGTTCGGGGCCCCTGGCTCATTACATAAATTTGAAGCAAAATATAGAAGCGGTTCGGTGGCCGAAAACAAAGGTTTCCACCCAGTATTTCGCCCAAAAAGCTTGCCTCCAATGCATAAGCTGTAGCACCCCAATCGCAATCAAAATCGGTGGCCGCGGGATCAAACCCTTTGGCAAATTTTTTGATCTAACAGAGAAGCCAGCATAGCACTGACTCGGACAGCCGCCACCAAGCGAATAGTATTATAAATATACTAACAATACTAATAGAAATGGTGTGCATACATGACGATTCGCTTCGTCTACTAGTACTTCTTTCATCGGGAACGTCGTCGGGAAATTCATCAGCCATATCTCTTTGCAATCGCTCTTTCCTTCGTCTGCAAAATACTACCCACTGAACATCATGTCATTAATATAATCTTAATATTCATTAAGTATTCATATAAATAGCGCATTTATATTTGTTGCGGAAACCTAGACTCGGTAAACGAGCTAACAGAAAAGCGGCCAAGACCTACATGCAGTAGACAGACCTGAACAGAATTGGAGACGATGATGGAAGACAGAAAACAGTGGAGGAGATTCACCATACTAATTGTTGGGCGAGCCCCGACTAAGTATATTTGCTATGCATCACAAAGGGGTGGAAATTCAGAAGTAAACTCAAACCTGTCGCACAGTTAAAAAGCGAAAGTGAATTTACCCGAAATACAACATTCACATCGGTAGAATTTGCATCACATTTTCAAGTGTGTATGAGCTTGAAAATGCACCTGTTGGGCTACGAACCAGCCAACAACAAACATTTTGTAAACTTTCAAAAAATGTATTATGCCAATGAGAGGTTGCCATAGAACAACTACAATTATGTTTTAAAACGCGGAATATAAGATTGACATAATGATATGGTTGTATAGTTACTGGGAATGATATACCTAATTGATAAAATTTTCAGGCACTTAAAACTAATGTCGATGTGGTAGCCCATGTGGCCCCGCATCAGTTTTATATTTATGCAAATCAAATTGATAATGAAGCAACAATCGATTAAGGCATAAAAATAGCGATCGTATTTGGAAGACTGAGATTTTATGGCGGTATAGAAGAAATACAGGAGCCGTTTGAAACGATCGCTGCTCGCCCTATGTTCACTCGATTTCAGTTCGCTGCGCGTTCGCAGTATGTTATATCACAAATCGCTCGAAGTTCTTTCGCTGGTTGTTTGCTCACTGCACACTGGTTGTTCGCTCGCTCATAGAAAGACAGTCATTTCAGAAACGTATTGTAATCCTTTTTCATCAAATTTCTACATAGTTACATATAATTAAGGTCCGTACGATAGTAACTCCTCAGTGCCTCGATTAATACTCACTAGCATTACTTACTACTATGCACCACAGCGATATTTGCGCCTGGAAATCACCTATGCTCATGGAATTCGAAAAAACAAAATAGCGTCTAACGCGTCTTTACCGTCATGTTGTTAAACAATTCTTTAAAAATCGTTTGTTTTTGTTCAAATTATTTCATCTATTATTACTCACATAATTATATTTCTATGCTATTATGCATAGTTGGTATCCCCAAAATAAGAGGGGTTCTAGCAAAAAAACGGCTTCCACTCGGTCGATGCCCCATTGCAATATGCCCCCCCGTAAATTTTTTGACTTCCTCCCACTAAAAACACCACCGCCTAACATAAAGTCTTGACAAATTTTTTTACAAAAATCCCTCCTCGAAGTTAAAAATTTTATCAATTTCAGCAAAATATTTTTAGGGAAATATTTTGCACCGTTTCCAAGACCATTTACAACTGTAGCGTCTATCTGCATAACATTAAAATTTGTTTAGAATGTGTATTGAAGCTAATAAACAACACCCGAAAAAATATCAGTCCCCTTGCCACCGACAAGCAGTGATGAAACAACGAAAGAAACAGTAAGCTAATATCGGGGAACCAGCGTGCTAAACATCGAGAAGCGGACATTACTGGCGGGTACTATACAGCCATGGACAGAATTAATTACACAACAAAAGCGCGCGCATGCATGCAAACGCGTTTATGTGTGTGTCCTTTTAAACGCGCTTGCTTGCGTATGTTGATAAAATTGTTTGAGTGCGTGCTGGTTTTAAATGCGTTTGCGTGGATGTGCGCTTAAACGCATTTGTGCGCGCGTGCGTTTAAACACGTTTGTGTCTGCAGTTAACTCTGTCCGTCATTGTATATACGTGCACGAGCACTGTCATATCTTCTTGTGGAAATTACGTATATATCTCAAGTCTAAATGACAGCAAATTCAGCAAGGTCAGCACGTACATCTAAACTTACCGTTGTCGCTCTTCAGATTCTTGACGTCTATCTTCCTCGCGCAGCTTAGCACGTTCCTCCTCTTTCTTTCGCGCTAATTTTTCGTAATCGTTTGGAAACATAGGATTGTACTCGTCGACAACTTCAATCTCACCGAATAAAACGTTTCCGGCTTTAGTGCTGCTATTGGTGGATGTACTAGTGCTTGGCTAAACAAAATAACGTTATGACATTATCATAAAATAAACTATATCCTGGCAAAATGCATGTTACGACCATGCACCAGCCGAACTTTCACGTGTACCAGAAACTATTTTAAAGTTGTGGACATACCTATAATTCCTAGCCTTCGACACAGGATACGCAATGCTCGAGTTCACCACAGTTGCGATTCACCATTCGTGGTAAAAACGCGAATTTGACTTGCACGGCTACGCTGCCTTAGTCATATCCACCGTATGGCGAGCAACTATCTGTCAGTTTGTCTGGAAGCTCCAAGAGCCAACGGGGTGGAAAAGTATGAAGAACGCTCCTGCAGCAAACGCTGCTTGTTCAAAATGTAAAGCCTTGGCATTTTCAGTGCACCCTGACAAAAAACGGTTGGAGCTCTCTGGCAGCATTTTCGCTCCCAGGGGAAAAGCCACCTAGCAAAGTATTTGGCTTCTCTCGGCAAAAATACCCACAGATGACAAATTGACAAAGAAATTTGAAATAAAAAAATCACTTTCCAAAGTTAAAAATTTGATCCACCGCTGGCGTTTATGCAACAAGGGTTTCGTCTATGCAATCCACGAATGCTAGACCCCTTAATTTTTGTGACCGAGGGAAAATACATTTTCGGTTATATCTCAAAACAATGGCCACATATTAAAAACTCTTACACATCTTTTGTCATCGTCTGAATGAGATTTACAAATTGATAAATGCTTTTTGTCAATCTCGACGATAAAGATATAGGAGACACAAAGTAGTATCACACTAAACGAACTTCAACTCTTTATGTATCATATTTGTCAAAATAATCGCTAATAAGCAATATATGGTCACTATGTTTTCGGGTCGCTGAAAACAATGGAGTGATTCATTTGATCATTTCTGTGATCGATATACCTTTTTGGAGTGGTACTGTATTTTCTGTGACTATTCCAGAAGCATGCATAATTTCGTGATTTTCAATCATATATTTTGTTGCATATGCGAATATAAAAACTATCCGACGATGCTTAACAACCATAAATTGATTCATTTGAAAATGTTGGCGACCGATTTATTCTTTTGGAATGATACCGTATACCCTCGAAACTGCAATAAGCCGCGCATGATTCCGTGGTTTTAATCTGTTATAATTTGTTGCATTTGTGAATATAAAGAGTTTCGAGTTTGCTGAAAACGATGAAGTGATTTATTTGAATGTATCTGTGACCGATGCACGGTTTTTGGAATACTACTGTATTCCAAGAGGCCGCCCCTTGAACAATATATGATTGCGTGATTTTCGACCTAAAGTTATAATTTGCTCGGTCCGTGTTTATAAAGGTTTTCTATGATGCAGAAATCGATGAAGTGATTTATTTCAGTTTATCTGTGACTGATGTCTTTTTGCAATGGAACTGTATACTCCTGGGTGACGGTGTTGCTTCTGCTCCTCTTTTTGCAATTGAATGCTATAATTTATTGAACTAGCTATTATAATAGTTTTCGAGGTCTCTCAAAAGAACGAGGTGATTCAGTTGACCATAAAATGTTACCAATACCAAATTTTTGCTATTATACGGTATCACATGGACTCCCCCGTTTGAATCATGCAGAACTCATGGGTTTCCAATATAGTGCTGTAATTTGCTAAATCTGCAAATATAAAGGTTTCCGAAGCTGTCGAAAATGAAGAGGTCATTCGATTAAATGTATCCGTAACTTTAAACGATGCGTGGTCGCAGTTATACCCCTCGCTACGCAATCGTGTGTTAACATAAGTGATCTGTAGATAGCCAGCTGCAATCAGTCGAAATATAGATGACACTTCTCATAAAATATTAGTCCGGGCCGACCAGCATGTTGCGCAAATGGAGGGCATAGTCCGAACATGCTTAAACGTTAATCATCTAATCAATCTAATGCTTTCGAAAGGATCTAAAAACGCGTTTATGACGCAGCAATAATTACCAACGACACGGACCGTTGAGCATGTAGCCAAGACCCAACGGTATTATGTCAAAAATGTCTAAATACCTGACATCTGCACTTTAAAAAGAATTTTATTTATCTTTTTTAAATAAAAACTTGCATAACATCATGCAAGGGAACAGAATGCCAAGTTACTGGCGTAGCATTATAAAGAAATTATACGCACAGCATACCAGCCCGGTGAGGCTTCGTTATTCTCTGTCCTGCAGTTCCAAATAAGAGGTAACGTACGACAAGGATTAGTAATGTCACCCCATCGGTGTTCAACTGTACTGCGGATTGAGTGTTGAACGCAGCTCTCACGGAAACCCAAATAAGCACAGCTTTCAGCTTACCGCCAGACGTCGTGAGCGACCTCAACTGTGCAAACGAAAAAGTCGCACTGCTATCAGTCAGACACGGACACGAAAAAATTTATTGACTGCTTAATAGACAATGGTACTATTCTACTGCTGTTCATCATCCATTTCTAGACGGCAACACATCAGGATATTTAAAACTAATTATTTCCATATTTTGCGGAGGGTGCTGGACTTTTCACGGCTCAGTCACACTAAGTTAAGTATAAGCCTAATTGAACGTTATAATTTGGCGAACAGGAAGTATAGAATCTCCCAATTCATAATAACAACGAGTCTTTAATAGCGTGGTCACGTTCTCATGATACCGGAAACACGGCGGATGGAGCGCATTTTGATGCGACTGACGATTGACACTTCCATGAAGCCCACGAAGGCAAACCTTAGAAATATGAAAAATGTCAGTCACTGCAAAGGATGGCCGAGCACGGACCGGATCGTAATGCATGGCGATTGTGAATCAAAGTGACCATAACCCTCACATAGCTGTGGACTATAAACCAATAACAAGCAAACACAGATAGAAGCTCATATAGTTGGTGTGGTCGATATAAATTAAAAATTCGATCATAGTTTCTACAGTGTGTTTTCAAACGCAGTCTACTACCGGCAGACGTCAAGATTCCTGTAATAATTGACTTTGAGTAAGCGCTGAACGTGGATCCTAACAATATACAAGGAAAAACAGCAGGAAAATCTTATATAACAGATGTTTGTCAGTACAACACATTTCCGATTTCTACATAATATGCACAAATAGAGTTCAGAAGCCAACGAATAGGGTATAAAATACTGTTATCTGTTATTGACGTGTCGAGACTTTAAAAATAAATGCTCGAGATCAAATGAAAGATCCAAGATAAATCCAAGAATAAAAACTATAATTTAATTTTGAATATTATGGCCCATCGTATCCGAAACATAACATGCTCACAGCGCTAAAACTACAAAAACTTGACAGTATTCAATCTAATCAGTTATCACGTTTGCTAGAAAGGTTCGCATTTTCAGACGCTAAGTTAAGTAAAGCTATGGAAAAACTAAATTAATAGCAATATAATTATTGTCAACAATGAGAAATTACACAATTGTAACATGGGCATTACAGAGCTACAGCAATACACAATCCCCAATTTGGCAATATACGATCAAAATATTACCTTCGACAGCGAGGCAAGAGGTGACTGGCTATCATCCGATGTAGTTAAGCTGAGAATAGAAGATGGCATTAAGAGCGAAGGTTGTGCGGCTAACGAGTCATTCCTTAGCTTTGATGAAAGATCGACGGTCGGTGCCAACGATACAGCAGCGCCGCGGTTTGCACGCTGATCCCGCTGAAACATAATGGATAGATATGCAGTTGGCTACAGTACCGTAAACTTGACGTAGCTGGAATAGGAAAATTAAATGATATAAACACATTGATATAGCACAATAAATATATATGCAGCTGAGAGGTCCTAAAATACCGAAAACACTTTTATTTTGTGTTTGCTGATGCACAACTAGTGGCAATGTTGCTACATAACCTTACAAGTTAGAAAAAATTCCCTTAAAAGAAATTGTAAAAGAAACCCTATGTAATCATTGACACTACAGTGCTCGTCAGAAATGAGTGTCACCTTTCGAACAAACAAAACATCGAACAAAATTTATTTGTTGCCGAACAACGCTCGAACTAACTTCAAACAGGTTTCGAACAAATTTAAAAAATTGCACCACAATTTTGAACAAAATTTTTAATTTATCGAACGAACAGCACTAATTCTTTGCGAGTACTGTATATCTAGGTGGAATCGTAAAATAAGCTTAAAGAAAATAATTGTCCAACATATTGCGTTAGTTATAAAATGAAAGATATTTTTTCTGTCTTAACAACGCAACTTTATTATTTTATTCACTAAAATTTGAAAACAAGTAGGACACCGAACACCATTAGAAACTTATTTCAATCACTAAAACACAGAAGAAAGTAAAGAAAGATTTTTTGCAACATTCTCTCAAGTCCTTTATCTAGTTCACTCACTAAAATATTGAAAACAAGCAAAACACTGAATTCCTCATGACACACTCAAATTTTCAATCAGTCGCTAAAACAACAAAGACAAGCGTTTGTTGCACCTTAGCACGTGAGTACTATTTCTTGGCTAAGCACAGTTGCAAAATCAAGAGTATCTGTGAACTGTAAATAAAATTTTATTTATAAATGCCGACAAGACGCGATTAAAAGCCCAAATAGTTCAAACCTACATCAAAACACTGAAAACATTATTGATCATTCATTTTCGTTTGTTTAATGGCAGCGGTTCAAAAAATGGTTTCGCTTGCAGGACTATGAAATACAATTATTATATTATTCTTGCAACTAGAATTTCATGGCCATTTTAGCATATGTTAACAAAATAACGTAAACCGTTGGCCATTGGCAAACATATAAAAATATTAACGGTGTGCAACACTTCTGAGCAAAGTTTTTAGTTTACTTTTGGCAACTGAAATTTTCGACACGAATTGGAACTGATTTTGGCTATTTAGGGTCACCCAGCATTTCAGGCTATAATTCTTGCCAGAATCACTCTTATCGAAAGCTACAACTTTCTTGTGATAGCTCAGAAATATCTTACAACAGTAATTCATCCGGTGGGATGAAAAGGGGCGACCGTAACTAGTCAGCGTTCACCGCCTATTTGAGATTCGAAAGTGAGCTTCCTAATCCTTTTTAAAGGCACAGAAAGGTAATAATAACCCGCAGTGCGTTAGGAGAACCAGTGATTGCAAATGTTAGTACATACATATCGGTCACTTCTTCTCACAAGCACGGAATAGGTAGGGCCTCCTTGTTATGCGGAGGCACGAGGGTGTCCAAAATCTGTCAAGTCTTGCGACAATACTACCACATGTGTCTTGTTCATTTAATTGCAATAAGATGCACGCGAAAATGTGCGCGTTTTGCTCCCGGCATTTTTCACAGGCTGACATACCCTAACTCCATGGGCTCAGAAATTTCCTACACAGCTCGCCTTTCGAATTTGTGATGCAGGTTGGATAACTTTCGATTACTTCCAGCAAGATTGTCTCTTTAATCTAATCATCCAAGAATTTTTCATATTAACCTAATAACAAAACACTAGGTGAAAACATACAAAATTTATAAAGTATAACTTCAAAGAAAATGATAAATTTAAGAAAAAATTTACATTGTAGGGTTTTAGTATTTGCCGAATTGACTGCTTTCGACGAAAGCATAATACATTCATCATAACAAACTGTCCCAAAAAACGTATAAACCCATTTAGCTTTTAAGGTAGAACTAACTGGAAACTGAGCAAGATGTGAGAATAAATTAAGTTGCCAAAATTTAACTTTTCATCAATCCCATGCAGCAACGTAACCGTGTTAATGACATACCCAACGTACATTTAAAACAATGAAACCGATGTGCTTAACCGATTAAGGAACCCTATATGGCCATCATTTACCATAACAAACATGAAGCTCATTAATACATCCTTCTAATTCACCTCACTGATAACACCAGCTTCCGGTTCCGGTAAACATTAATCTGCAAAAATTAACAGTTCCGGTTCCGGCGAGTTTCGGTTAAAGTAACTTACTGCAGTTGCCTTAACAAAATAATTGATAATTTTTTGACAAAAATGGCATTTGAAGTGAACAATTATGCAATTAAATAATTAAGTACAGAAATTAGTCAAAAAGGTGGTTTTAACAGCAATATATATATACTTTTCATAATTAACAATTTTAGCATAAAAATGCTCAATTTGGAGCATAATTTCGAATCTCGGTTCAAACAAGGCTCTAGTCCATACCCCCTGGCAATGTCCAGCGCAACACAGTTCTGAACCAGAATGCCTCATCACTTCGATACATAAAGAACTAAATAATTTAAAACCATAAAAATCGCAATCACATCGATTTTGCTAACATAGTAATTAAGCATAAAAATGAAATGGTATTTTCCTAAACTTTCAACATAAGTTCTTTAGCCATTAAATAAAATTTTATATTGTTTATTTGTTAGAGCGTAGGAATTGCATATTTGTTGCAATACGTGAGGAACTGAGCACTGCGTCACATCACAGTGTTAAATATGCTGCAGTTTGCGGAAATAAGAGAATGAGTGCACGACCAAAAGTTTTCGACAAACAAGTCTTAGATGCGGATTCTTAATGCTGGTTTAAAAAGCACTTGAATAGAACAAAACAGGATAACGGGCCCTAAAGGCAATTCATTTTTCGCAAAAACAAAGAATAAATGTCCATCTATGAACTGAAGAAAGTTACAATTTAGATTTTTAATCTAAGCTTTCGGTATTAAAATTCAATGATCCATTACATATAGCATCGGACTTCCGTAACAATCTTACCTTAACCTGTGTCAAACTGGCTTTTCTAAGTTGTATTTGCGACTTTAGCAGTTTGAATCCTGAAGACCATCCCGCTGAAATATTATGCACATACACACGTTGCATAGAAAACGTTCGGAAAAATGTGGTAAAATTTGTAACTCATCAAATAACCATTGTGATAGAGGTACATTTATCAAATGTTAACCACTCATAAAGCAGGGAATCTAATAGATATTTATCGAATACGACTAAATAAAAATGTTAGATACCTGGTCATCTACAATAAGAATATGGTAAGCTGCTGTCCTCGAAAAGAAGTTTACATACGAGTATAAAAACCACAAAGCGACGTGTAACTCACTCGCACTACATCCCCTGCCGCCCGGATCATAAGTACATAAGATTATGTTACGTACATAATATATATTACACAAAATGTATATCTCTTTCACAGAATAGGTAGCCTATACAATCAAAATAATATAGTAACCTGCTGCATTCTTCTGAGTCTTTTGCTCAGCGTTTAATTCAATCCCGTCATAAAGTGACATTATACTATTATGTAATATACTAAGGTAAAACTGAAATATAAATATGCATTTTTGAGACGAAGCGAGCAAAGCGAAAAGGATTTTCACTTGGGGCGCTAGAAGGAATGATGAATATTTTGTCTGCCGCTGTCATTCTTATATACTCACCTTCGGTAGCGTCACAATTGACTCGTGGTTCGGTGGGAAAATTTAAACAATTTTTTTGTTCGCTAGCAAAGACGATGACGATGTGTCCTTTAGCTGAACATAAGGACTGCAGACCCCATCTCGCCAACCCAAATGGTAAAAACTGGTTTTTAAAAGTTCTTGTCCAAACACGAATATACGGGTACCAATGTTTCACATAACATATCTCGCAGAGCAGGCTTCACATAGAATAAGACCACTGCTGGGAATCAGCTCATCGATATCTACAAAATTAGCAAATGGATCAGCAAATGGATCACCGACCTTTACCAGACATGCCGATTTCCCTAATTTCGGCATATATATATATATATATATTACTGCGCTTTCTAAATTGCAGCAAGTGTATCCATCAGGTTATTAAGCACACTGGACATTGTGTTATTGTGACTTGATATGTTCAAGAGTTTTACGATCAACGAATCCGGTTGCCAAAATGGAGTCTGCCGTCATTTGTGTGGCTATGTCTTGTGGTCATGACATCAAGAATAACCTTTATATATGTAGGTTTTTCAGTACGCTGAATATAATAACTATTTCCATCACAGTCCAGCACGAATATTTCACGCCTTTTCAGTAGTTTCGAACGAGTTTTGGGTCTGCAAGCCCGATTACCGGATTATAGTCTGTCATCAGTTTTTTGGTCATGTCTTGCTTTCAGCGCATTCAGAACGGTTTATACAGGTTTTTCGGCACGGTGAACGCGATGGTGTTGTCATATAGAATTCAACATGGCTGTATTATGTTTTTCTGAGGGCTTCTCGGCAAACTTAAGTGAATTTCGACTCTATATTTGTATACAGCGTATGGAAAAATTTATTACAGGCCACTGCCCTGCACGCATTATATATGTAGTTCGACGACAACAATGACCAAAGAACCGGTACGCAATAAACCGGTGACAATAGCCCAACGACGTAGAGATCCGTCTCCTCGAAGAAATCCCAGTGAGCTCAAACAAAGAATCGTGACAACTCATGACCAAAATTACAAACGCACGATCGATAAAGACGGTCAGTATAGCGACGAATACCATCCCTAGCCAAAAAGACGATATAATATCAGCTATAATTTTTGCCAAAAATAATCCAGCCTAGAGGGACCAAAGAAGAAGCCCTAAAAATTGTCCAACAAAAATAGTGTTATAATTTTGGTGTTATTTATGAGTATTGTTTAATCATATTTTCTATGCTTACAGGCATTTTAGTTTTAAATTTTGGGGGAGATCGCAAGTCCGAAGAACCAGGTCACAAAGAAGAAGAAAGTGGAAAACCCCTACACCAGCTCCTAAACCGAAATCGGTACATAAACAACCAATAATTGGTACGAAAATATCAATGTATGCAATAATTGATAGCTTAGTACCTCCGGCCCCATGTCTTACGCTTTACCATCTTACTTTATTTGAAAAATAAAACACATTACACAACGGAATAAATTGATACAAAATATATAAACACACATATTATAAAAAGAACAATCATTATGGATGACAATAGAATATGCCATTAAGATGGGAAAGCTTTTATACAAAACCATTTGACGCGGTGAAAGTGGTCTATCGCGCAACAGAGGTTAGATACCGCTTACGTTGCCCAATAATTGAATTTAATTTAATTTGTAGCTAACTATTTAAAATTTTTAAATATTGCGAAAAATCTATATTACATATTTGATTTCTAAAAGTCTTTACGTTACTTTCTGTAACTACAGGTTTACCATTTATTTCCACAGGCAAATTGTTCCAAATTCGAGATACTCTGTTTACAAAAAAATGATTTCGACAATATTTTGTAGTTGACCCTTGTAACAATTTTAATCGATGCCCACGAGTATTTGTTGTGTTCGTTGTAAAGAAATTATTCTATGATTCGTCAATTTCATTATGAACAGTACAATACAATAAACATGACATAATTCATTGGATAAACGTCTGAGTTCAAGTGGTTTTAAACATAGTTCAGTTAAACGATAAACATACGGAGCATTATTTTTATTCAGGCGCGCGCACAACATTCTAGTGAAATAACGTTGTATATTTTCAATCCTATCTATATCAACATGATAACTTGGTGACCGGATAGGAGAACAGTACTCTAATCGGGAAAGAAAGAAGACTAAATCGGGAAGGTTTACGAAAGAAGAAATAAATTGGGACCGATTTAACTGAAATAATTGGGATGGAGATCAGGGGCCGGTTAATTGAAGATTTTATGAATTGGGATTTGGAGCGTCAGTGGTAGACGCTATATCGACGAAGCGGATAAATGGTGCATGGTAACGACAGAAAAGAAAAACGGGAAGGTAAAATGGGATAAAAACAGATACGGGTGTGAACTCAAGAGGCAAAGTTAAGGACTTGGGCCCGTGGTATTTAGGGGTTCACCACTCAAAACATTTCCCGTTAGCCTCTTGAGAGCACTCCCCTATCTCGTTTGGGAATAAAAAGCCGGGTACAATAAGGTTACGGAAGGTGTAAAGAACGACACCAGTTGTAGGTGCTAAACCGACAACCGGGTATGTCGGCGGTTTAGTAGGCTACCAAGGGGCTCCCGGGGCTAAAATCCCAATTTTTTAATAATTTTCCCTAAATATCTTATTATATAACTTCCTGGTTTTCCAAAATATCAAATTTCTAAAATTTAATTGTTTTCCTACCTAATTTGCATAAATCTCGCTTAAAAGTTTCATTAGTTATCTATAGTTAAAAGTTATAATTTTAATTTTGTGCAGTTTTACGTCTGGATTGAGTACGATCGGCGGCTCGATAGAAGCATTCAACTTGGTCTATGTTATCTTTATGATTACGCTTTTAACTATGTAGCTTACGTAGCTAATTTCGATATCTTTGATTGTTCTCGTTATTACGGCGGTTTTCTGTGTTTGGTAACAGAGTTTCGCGAGCATGCCTGAATGAGCTTAGTAATGCTAAATTTAACTGTTTTGGCTTATTTAATTGTGAACCAGAGCTTTGGAGCTTAATTTTACGCAAAGAATTGCGTGTCGTATCTTGGTACCTTGTTGGAGTGATATTATTGGAAGGAGCTTATACTCGACCCTTCGAGTAGTGCATGCATATCTCAAAAAAGGCGCCTATACGCGGGCCTTTTTATCAGTCTTGGATTACGAGGAAACGCCTATACTCGGGTTTCCGATTTCGCGAAGGTTTATATTGTTATTGACTCTTAGAGAGCAAAAAATGTGCAGTATTATTTTGCCTGGACTATGATGGAGTAGAGTACGGAAAGGCGCGACGTAACTGAGTACCGGCAAGTAGCAACACAAACAGGTAACCCTAATTCCGTTATTATTTTAATTAGTAATATTATCTTCCTTCTAAAACCGAAGCGAGAAGTGGCCATAAGTCTAATAGGGGCGATAGGTTAATAGCAACGTATTAGGCTTAGTAATATCTTAAAAATTTCGGTCGAGTGAGCTACAACCAGGGCGAGAGCGCAAGTGGGACTCGAATAATTGGTAATACAACTACGTTCTCTGGCAGCCTTTCGGTGTCGAGGCGTAGCGGGTTTTATTCTTGAGCAGACTGGGCGAGTAAGGGATTGCGTTCGAACGACCAAAATCTCGAGTATCTAATACCTAAACACCAGTATCGTTAGCCGTTTGGGGGTATACATTGAGCAAACTTCAACTGCATAGTACTCGACCACTACTATGCAGTTTTAATAACGTGGTCTGGCAGCCTTCCGGTGTCGGCCTGTTCAAAATAATTGGCATTATAGCGTAATTCTAAGGCCTAGGTTAAGGTAAACAAACATATAATCGCATAGTGCACCAGCCGTTCGGTTGTATGTTGGTTAAAACCATAAAAGCTAGTAAAGTAATAGATAACCGAAATCTGCTATCGCTCAGGTATAACTCTTAAACACTAGTGCTATAATTTAGGGTTGAGGATTAGGCCAATACTCGTTAAGCTTTAAATAAACCTAGGGACTAAAGTATCAGATAGGGATCGTCAAGTGCATTAAAATCAGTGGCCAAAGTGCACGAAGAGCAGGAGTCAGGCTGTGCAAGAGCCTAATGGAGAACTGTACAAGTAGTATCGGTGGAAGATAACGTTAACTAAACACTACGATACTAAAGAATAGTGCCGCGGCTATTCATCACGAGCCAGAAGAACGGTGCTACAATTTATACGGTGATCAACAAATAGTACTGCGGGTTATCTACGGTGATAGTAGTGCCTTAAAATTTTATCACGTTATAATAAACATTCTTTAGCAAGGCCGTAGCCAGGAATTTTGAAAGGGGGGGTCGCGGCCTACAGTGGGTACCTAAAAGGGGGAGGTCCGGGTGGGTCGCGCTCAGAAATGTGAAAGCGATGTCCAGAATTGGTATATTAAGTACGCCATAAACAAGTAAAAAATGCAACTGTTAGCAAAATAGCGAATTTTAATACAAAAAATGTGAAGTTTGGTCAAAAATACGGTTGAAAGTAATTGTTTTCTAGTGCGAGAGAGGATAGTTTTAGGACAATTTCCGACATGATTTTCAACAGTAATCGTTCAAAAAAATTTTGTTTGGGGTTGAGCCAAAAGGGTGGGTCGCGACCCCCGCAACCCCCCTGGCTACGCCCTTGTTCTTTAGACGTGTCTGTTGCTCGACTATCTTGAACTCGAGCATTTAGAGCAGAGCAAGGATCACGCCGCTTCGCGAAATATAGCGCACTAGAATCGCTCACGAAAGAAAGACGCGCGCCGCACTAGCGTCCCACCGGCATTCTACAGGCCACATCTCGAACCGCACAATCTTTCGGTGACGAATCCCGTGCCCTTTTTAATACCGATACCCGACATAAGGAAAAATCCCCATCCAACCCCTACCCCTGTTATTTTGTTGTTTTATTGAAAAAGGGGACGGGATTGGTCACCGAGAGATTGTGCGGTTCGAGGTGTGGCCAGTAGTATGCCGGTGGGACACTTGGTACGGCGCGCGTCCTTCTCTTTCGTCAGAGAGGCTAATGCCTTATATTTTGCGATGCGGCGTGATCCTTGCTCGGCTCTACGTGCTCGCGTTTCAGACCGTCGGTCAACACACGGATATAAAACGTTTATTACGAACGATAAGATATTAGGCACTGATACAGCGTCGATCACTTGTGGCACTGATTTTGATAACCGTATCCGAATATGTACTCTCCTCGGTACTCGGCTTAAAAAGCCTCGGTACTGTTCCTTAGTACTGTGTTTTTGCTCGCACAAGCTTCGCACTAGTCTCGATACGGTTAATTGAGCGCTCGTTACCAAAATAACAGTACTTTTCTTTACTACTGAAATGTTTTCAGCTCACGATTATACACCACCGGTTTTCTTGCACGGTCTGACTCAATGATCGCACAGTCTGACGTTCCACTTTCACTATATATATACTTCGGCCACTGAACAAGGTACTCTCGCCAATCCTATCGCTTTAGTTCTTAGGTTGAGTTAGAGCTACCGAGTATTTAACCTAGTCCTTATCCCTAAGTTATCAAAGCTATTGTTTAAACATAGCTACAAGGTACTCTCGCCAATCCCTATCGCTTTAGTTCTTAGGTTGAGTTAGAGCTACCGAGTATTTAACCTAGTCCTTATCCCTAAGTTATCAAAGCTATTGTTTAGAGGTTACACTTGAGCGATAGTGATTAGGGTTTATTTTATCTGTTACTTTATTATTGTTATGGTTTTAACGCAACACACTCCCGGACGGAAGGTGCACCATGCGATTATGTAATTACCTCAACCTAAGCCTTAGAGTTAAGCTAATAGTGCCAGTTATATTACAGATCGACCCCGGACGGAAGCCAGACCACGTTATTAAATCTGTAGAGAAGCGGTCGACTACTATGCAGTTGAAGTTTGCCCAGCGTATGCCCCCGGACGGACGACGATACTGGTATTTAGGTAAGGTGCTCAAGTTTTTGGTCGTGTCCGAACCAATCCCCTTAGTCACCTGGTCTTCTCAAGAATAATGCTTCCACGCCGACGACCCCGGACGGATGCCAGACGACACAGTTACACTACTAATATTTTCAAGTCCCACCTGCACTCTCGCGCTGGTAACCACTCGCTCGACACAAAAGGGTCGAAAATATAGGCGTTTCCTGACCGTGGAATTACTTGTCCACTGGGCTAACGGCCAAGTATAAGCGCCTTTCCAGTAGGACAACCGTAGTACTAGAGCCCGTAAACAAAATATGCAATCAATGTACTAATGCTATCCGCTGACGTGTGTAGAAATACTCTCAGTAGCATAAAACCATTATAGAAGAACCAAAGCTAGAAGTAATAGCATTAGCTCGACACAAAAGGGCCGAAGTTTTTAAAGTATTACTAAACCTATACGCTTTTACTAACTATCGCCCCTATTAGACTTATAGCCACTTCCTCTATTTGTATGAGGAAAAATCATATTACTAAATAAAATACGAAAAATAGGATTACTTATCTGTGTTGCCAATTATTATTCTTCCCTTAAGCTAAGCCGTTCTTCACGCTAGTCCATAAAAGCATATCGTATGTCACCCATTCTTTGCGCCTCCAAAAAGATAGCTGTTTCCGTGAAATCAAAAAGGAAACCCGAGTATAGGCGTTTCCTGACCCTGGAATTAACTGTCCACTGGGCTAAGGGCCGAGTATAAGCGTATTTCCAGTAGGACAACCGCAGTACTAGAACCGGTAAACAAAATATGCACCCAATGTACTAATGCTATCCGCTGACGTGTGTAGAAACTCTAGGCAATCAGTAGCATAAAACCATTATAGAACCAAAGCCAGAAGTTAGAGCATTAGCTATGTAACCGATCACATAAATAACAATAAACAGAAAAACGTAATAGCGAAAGCTCTTTCAGAAAACACGCGATTCTTCCGAGATCAGGTCAAAACTAACTATCGATATAAAATTGAAACTAAACTGTATATAGCTAATACCAAAAACAACCAATTATGCAAATTAGTTGAATAGAAGTTTTAATTTTACAATTTTGATAAACGAAACATATAATAGATTTAATAATAAATATTGAAAAATAGGATTGTAACCCCGGGAACCTCTTGGTGGCCTACGAGACCACCGACACCCCCAACGATACAATATAAAATTACAAATACAAGTTTCAACTTCTTGTTTTTCTTTCTCGGCTAGCTAAGTATTTACATTCAGCCTTCATCATTTTCTTTTAATTCTTTTCATTAGCTTTGCAATACCTTATATCCCTCCAAGCTCCAACTCCCCAAATATATGATCCATATATTATATATATGACTTTTTGTAACGGTTAAATCTATAGGCACAGTGGTCAACACAACCAACGACTACAATGAATGGATCAACGTGATTCTGTAGCGTGGAGGTCCTTCAAGTTCACTTCGTTAATCATAGTTTGTAAACTTACAAAATTAAGGGCACAAAAGTTATGATGAAAAATCACAAAAAAATACTCATATAAATTCTCAACAATTGTTTGGGTAGCTAAAAGTCGAAATAGATAAAATTTTCAAACATCACGGATATCCGCGGTAAAGCGTCAGTTATTGCTAACCAACATTTGTGAACCTTGCATAGTTTTAAGTCAACGCTTGTAAACACGGGTTACAGCCACCTTCAATATATTCTCATCGGAGGTTATGCCCCCTTAGGCGTCTACCCTACGACGTGAAACATCGACGCCCCTCCCTCACACGACAGGCTCACTGACATACAGTGGCGGACCCAGGATTTTCTTGTGGGGGGATACCAAAAATTTTTGATGTTTGAAATATGTGTTTGGTTGACTCCAGACTTGCAATTGCATCATATTGACAATTGACGATATATTGCCTATGAACTCACATAATCAATTTTTCCCTTAAAATAAAATGTATATATACATTTTTATTAAAAATAACATAAAACAAAAATAATGTAGTATATATCCACATGTGCAATAAAGCCTACATTAACTTACGAGTGCGATCGTGATGAATACAATATACAAAACGATCGCGAATACAATATACAAAACCGGGCAAAAAATTTCTAAGTATTTGTGCAAAAAAAATTTTGGCCAGGGGGACCCCCCTATTTTTCGATTTTTTGGTCCTGAAAAACATTTTTGCAAATGTCCACTTACAAACAAAAACTTTCAGACAAACAGACAACCTGGAGCGAATGCAACAACAGACAACCTGGAGCGAATGCAACGTGCGCAAGTATGTGTATATGCACACGTAAAATCCCTGTGGGTATCAAAAACAAACAAGTTTTATTAAAGATGAAAAATGTTTTTCGTTTTTTTCGCTCTTTTGTTTTTTGAAGCCAAAAAAAAATTTCCAAAAAATTCTGGTGGGGGGATATATCCCCCCTATCCCCCCCTGGGTCCGCCCCTGCTGACATACCCCGCGCTACACGCTGCAGGCTCCGAAACCAATAGAAGCCAAGGCCCCCGCACCCCACGGTCGCACTGAGGGGCTTAAAAACTCCATGAAAGGTTGAAGGCCGACCCACCGAAGTGCCCGGCGACCCTTCGGGACCACAGACCTCCAGCATGTGTGAATATACTGTATATGTCAACTTCCGCGATCACGTTTTAAAGACTATTTTACATCACAAGTCTAATAAAATCTGTATCTAATTGATTCTTTCAAAAACTTCTATGTATTTTCACAATAAAAACACGTTGCTATGCATTTTTATAGTCTACTGTACAAATCATGTTTTACAGAATATCATTAGAACACAATTCTAATAGCCAACTTACGCGGCGTTTTTATACAACTAATGCAGCGTTTACGTTATAAAACGCCCGCCATGTGGAAGATTTGTCATCGTGTATCACGACCAAGCCATAGTGGTCGGAAGGCTATACTATTCAGCACATGTAATAGTGTCCTGGACACCGTGTACATTACACTATGGTGTCCTCGACACCCTATAATTGAACAGTAGTTTAAAAAAGTAGCTAAGTAAAATTTGAAAATATTTGCGCTGATTCATTGTATCCCATAAACCATACCGTTTAAAGCTTTGCGTAGGAAGATCATGGACAAAGCTTGCATTGTATAAACTCCCTACAACGGAAAAAACAACAATGAATCTTGCCAAAGGACTTTCATCACCGCTGTAGGGAAGCTAACGGTATCCATGCAAGCATACATAAATGCTGAAGGAGTCCGACACGCTATATAAAACTCCTTAGAATACAGTGTTGGTGTTCTGTACACTATGTTATTAATGGTGTTTACGCAGGCCGTACGTAGACAAAACTTCCACATGGCGGGCAACTTATAAGGTAAACTATTTTCATGATGTACCACCACAAAATAAATAAAAATAAATAGCACAATTCTAACAACCACATATTTATATTCATTATAGACAAAAATTCAAACCATCAAAATTTGTTATTGGAAACACACGCTTTGGAGAATAATAATCTCTTTTGTAGCAATACGAATGTCTATGTTTTAGCACTATTTTTAAAAGGGTAAGAGCGTAAAAATATTACAAAAACTTTAAAAAAGTCATCATCACAGGTAATTTAAGTTTAAAGGCAAGTTTAGTGTTTTCATTTAAAGGAGTAGGCACAAAAAATTTGTTAAAATTCAACGTTTCACCCACGACAGAAGCTAAACTCCGATAGTGCTTTTGGGGCAGCATGGCTTCATTCCTCCCATAGACTAAAATCCAGCCATCCAGAGTAAAACAGAGACATTGCGTAGCATGGACGATTCGCATATTATTTGATTTTAGTTTTACGGCAGAACGATGTTTTATCATAATTTAAAGAAAAAAAAATCATGGATATAAAAAAAACCACCCACACCAGCACACCACACAAACAAAGAAACACATATTCATTCTTTGTCTGCTGAGCTATTCGTCCTACAGCAATAAATATCCATCTATTTTATCTGACGTGTAACCACCGTGACCATAGCAACATCAATCTAAATCTATTATATATAAATAATATTTTAACTTTTATTTCAGGGAATGACGTCGTCAACAAAAAGCTTTCCACAAATTTATGCTGCATATGCACCACTAGCAACAAGCAGGCACAATTTGCGCAAGTTTTTGCACTAAGGTCAAGCTTTAAAACTCGGACAGCGGTGAAGTCACCCTCAGGGGAGGGGGTGCTGCGCACCCCCAAGGGGGGTAAAACCAGCCGGGCCTTTCGGCCCGGGGGGGGGGGTCCGGCACCCCGGGGGGGGGGGAAACCCCCCTACCCCCCCTGCCGGCATGTATGATCATAATTAAAAAACAACTGCAATAAAAATTGCACCGAGAGTTTTCTAAAGTTTAGAGACTCAAAACCTATATGCTCGTTATGCCGCTCTGGATATTATAATACAACAGGCCTCGTCTGAAGGTATAATCCACAAGTAAATTGAGGCTGAGTTTAACCAAAATTGGTTGCGGGTTTATTAACTCTATAGGTAAAGGATTATACGCTCGAAATAATGCATCTAAAAATACACGAAATGTATTGAACACAGTGCTTGTGCTGTGTACGTTGTGTCTTGTGTCGCTGATATATTTGTTGCACTGCAGATGAATCAATCTAATTTCAATGTATTTTCTGCCAAAACATGTTTTCTTAAACAGTTCTGTCTCTCTAAATTAAATCACAACGAATTCACCTGCCTTTTCAGGTTTGATGAGCCGCCAGTATTAATTAACCACCATAAGATTATAATTCAGAAACTAGTATATAATTGTTGGGATCGTCAGTGTCGCAATATTCATGTTGGATGTAGTGTAGCCAAAAGTAGAAACTGGCAGCTGACTTTATCTTTGCGGTAAAATTGCATAGCAGGTGCTTTTTTATATAAAGTTATGCGTTATAATGTTACCACAAATTGCGCCGTTTTTTCTCGAATTATAGTGCTATAAAGGAGCAAAGATAGTTACGAATTTTTTCAATGTAGGCTCAGTGTTGATGAATAAAAGAATTATAAAAGCGTTTGCGTTAAAGTGTTTTCATTAAATAAAAATTTTATTCGAAGCGGCCATCAAATCATTCCACATAATGCTGTAGGTCTTTTTATAAAAAAGAGATTTCTAGCACGCTATAAACGGGAATGTGAAACATAAAATATTAATGCATTATATTTTCCGATACTTTATTCTCACACGTATCATACAAAGAATATTGAGTTTTACGGCAATAATGCGTGACTAAACTTAAAATGACCCCGTTGGCCATTCTATTTTGCCAAAGTCGATGTCGAATCGAAAGCCATTGTTAAGGAACAAACAGGGAATTTGGCACGGTTTTTCGTTAACCAAAATTGGGCAAAGTGAAATCTAACTGCCAGAAATTACTAACTGTCTCGGTATAGAATCTTGGCGATTTATTATGAGTAGAAAACGGTTCACTGCTACTTAGAACAATGACTATTTTAGGATTCACTTTTGTTCGCCAATACCAACGTAGTTAAAATTTTTAGTTTTCAGAACTCGCGAACACTGCCACTTCAAATGAAATTGAACAAATTTTTGTTCACAAATTTGTTAAATTTTCTGTAAATGTTCAAGTATTCGATAAAAACAATTTCCAAATTTTAAATTTTCAACAAATTTGTACAATCATTAAATTTATTAACCTGGAATCATACTCGAATACGATATAGAAAAGAACTTGTGCGCCGTTCACAGAATAATGCGTACAGCGACTGGAAAATTTATGTTACAAACGATGCGTCGTCCGTACCTTGTTACAAACGATCGATCGTCCGTATGTCAGGTTATAGACGACAATGCGTCTATAAATTTGGTTACAGACGATTCGTCGTCCGTAACAAATATTACAAACGACGAAGTGTTTGTAATATTTGTTTATGGGCGATCGATTGTCTATAACAAAAGCTATAAACGATCGATCGTCCATAACAAATATTACAAACGATGCGGTGTTTGTAATATTTGTTACGGACGATCGATCGTTTATAACGAATGTTATAAACGACCGATCGTCCGTAACAAAAATTACAAGCGACGAGGTGTTTGTAATATATGTTTATAGACGATGGATTGTTTATAACAAAAGTTATAAACAATCGATCGTCTATAACAAATATTATAAACGACGAAACTGCTTCATTGAAGAATTGCCTTTCCTGTTACGATAAGTACCTAAACAAATGTGGACGAGGTCCGAAGTCCTAGTGGTATAGCGGGTGCTTCGGCGGTTGGGAGGGCCTTCGGCCTTGCCATGGAAATCATCCGGTCTTCGGGAGATGGGAAGTCAGGGGGCATAAATTTTCATAATTTTTTGGGACTCGAGATTTTTCCTTTAGATTTTGCCAAGTTTCCTCTCGATTTCTTGCCAATTTTCCTCTAAGTTTCGCGCATGCTCCACCATTTTATTGCCATAATTTTCTGCAGACATTCCATGGGATTAACGGGTGGGATGGTTGGGGAGGGACGCACTTAGCTTCAAGGGAGATCTGGCTACTCCCTCGTTTTGATGATTTTCCTAAAAGAAATGAAATATTTGCAATATGAGATTTTGTATGAAACATTTGGCCACGTTGTGTATTATCATTGTGTCTGTATGTT
Source organism: Trileptium ribeirensis (assembly GCA_030248225.1). Classification (NCBI taxonomy): domain Eukaryota; kingdom Metazoa; phylum Nematoda; class Enoplea; order Enoplida; family Thoracostomopsidae; genus Trileptium; species Trileptium ribeirensis. The sequence continues at coordinate 72,667 of JASANE010006089.1, read as the reverse complement.
TTACGTAGGTATAAAACAGAAATATTTGTGAGAATTACGATGCACAATCATCTGTTTAAATAACCTTTGGGACAACATGCAACAGCGTATATATCATTGCATATGGGCGGGCGTGAGGTGCAGCTCCTTCGGCGCCGCAAAAAGCGCCTGTGAGATTAGCGCCTACACCGCAACCAAAGGGAGGTCGGGTCATCTATTAGAAGGAGGGGTAGCCGAGCCCACAGTGGAAGGGGATCGGTACCTCAGTGGAGGTAACCTTCTAGGACCATGTATGACCAAAGCACGTTGCGTACGCGTAAGCAGTGCCATAGTGACGCACAAATGTTGCCAACAGATTGACCGTAACGGGAGAATGTATTAATACATCGACATGATTACACTTATTATGTAACACCTCTATAGACAAATCTTTTTCATATTTTTGGTTACGGATCGACCAAACAAAAATATATTTAAAGCATTGAAGTCAAACTAAGAAATATTTGGGTCTAGCTATGCGCTGTGCAGCGACAGCTTAATCTAAGATGGTGTATTCAAATCTCTGTCAGCGTTTTCACACATCCTGAACTCATTGTGACAAGGAAATATAAGTAAGCATGTTACCATAAAAAATGGATAACATGCTAAGCTTTGCTATCTGGGTTGAGAAAACTTTCTTTTCGCACTTCCCCGCATACAACATACTTTTTGGGAGTTTTGATAGTTCAATGATATTTGTTTAACTTTACCAGCAAAGGCAGGCAACAAATTCACGCAACAGTGTCTGTAATTGTAACTTTAAAAGCTACGATATTTAATACCTTGTGTTTCTTTGCTAAACACAAAGAATGTTAATCTTTGATTGATTGTCACATAGAAAATGTAGGTTTTCCAAGGTATTAACCACAAACTTAACTGCAGAATATTGCTTCAGTTCTACTAATTCTAGGTCTGTCGAAAGACAAAGTGATTCTTCTTATTTGACACGATGCGTATAATTGTGTTGTCTAATTTGTTCTGTGTGCAAAAGACAAAGTCAACATTATATAACTACTTTTCGCAAATGCAAGTTTTATGCCGAAATATGCGGGGATTTTTGATACAAATAAATTTAATGGCAATAAGGACATGTTCTTGAACATATTACAATGTTTTGTTTATTGGTGGTAATGTACAATATTCGCAGCTAAGCGTACCATATTTACGATCAAAATCGCATTATTTTGCCTTTAACGTATAGCTAAAAGTTATCTTGTTTATGGAAACACTGTACATGTTGCAGCCTAGAGGCATTCAGATTTTCCCTTGACATATGCTTGTAGACCCTTCAAAGAATAGATTTAGTTTTAAGCATTATTTCATTCGACGTTGGTGATACTGTGCAACACTAAAGAGTTCGCATTGCTGTCTGCTATTTGGCGGTAGAAAACAACCAAGAACAGGCAAGCCAATGATACGTGCAAAACATGAGCATCGTTTGACTGTCACCGAAGTTTCAACAGGTTTATAATCTAAGGCAGATTGCACGCACATCACCTTGTCGGAGTCGATGGTAGTATCATAATTTACTGTTAGTCTCAGTTTTTTAAACTTTTTAAAGTGGATACGAACAGCAACATATATTCCAAACACCTCGTCGCTTGTTTTTGTTACGGACGATCGGTCGTTTATAACATTTGTTACAAACGATCGATCGTCCGTAACAAATATTACAAACACCGCATCGCTTGTAATATTTGTTATGGACGATAAATCGTTTATAGCTTTTGTTATGAACAATCGATCGTCCATCAACAAATATTACAAACACCTCGTCGCTTGTAATTTCTGTTACGGACGATCGGTCGTCTATAACAAACGTTATAAACAACCGATCGTCCATAGCAAATATTACAAACACTTCGTCGTTTGTAATATTTGTTACGGACGACGAATCGTCTGTAACCACATTTATAGACGTCTTGTCGTCTATAACCTGACATACGGACGATCGATCGTTTGTAACAAGGTACGGACGACGCATCGTTTGTAACATAAATTTTCCAGTCGCTGTACGCATTATTCTGTGAACGGCGCATTGTTCGCGAACAATTTCACACATAACATGTTCACTAAGAAATTGTAGATTCGAACCCAGCGCGAGCACGATTAATAAATCATTATCTCCAACGCAACTTTAATTTAAAAAGCAAATGTTCGCAAACATTTGATCCTTGCTGATTTTAATCATACGTGCTCATAGTGATACCGCCTGCGTATTTCTCTATGACAAAATAATCTATACAACATTATATTTATTTAAGAACTACGTTTGTGTTCGCGAACAACATTTGCTTGAATATACGTTTGTGTTCGCGAACAAATTTTATTTTTTATACGTTTCCGTTCTCAAACATATTTAAAAATTCTTGATATCAAATGTTGAACAACAGTTTAAAATAGTTTCACTCACTGAGTTATTGCACTCCATGTCTCGAGCGATGTAACATTGTTCACGAACAAAACGCACGAATCTAAAACCCACAATACTATGTTTTCAACAGTTTGTGGATTTCATTAACGAATTTCCGAACCAAACATTACCCATTTTATACCACCTTACTGCTGGTCTTAAATGACATTTACTACATTATGCAATCACAAAGAACCGTTATATTATCAAAAATATTGCAATTTTAAAAATAGGGTGGCAGGCGGGGTCATTTTAAGTTTAGTCGCGCATAACAAGTTTTTAGAAGTTGAGCATTTATAGCTGATTTTTTTCGGAAGCGTTTTTGTTTGTGTAAATTTAACAAATGACATTTATTAAAGTTACACATTCTATTAGTTTTTGCTATGTACTTTTTATAAATTGAAAAACAAAGGCTCTATTTTTAGACTGGTCATTGGCGCAAAATTCAAAATTTTAAACTATTAAAACAATAAAAAATGAATGCAATTGTATTAAAAGTTGTAATGTAAGCGAATGCAAGGAATAGGCAAGCAGGGATTTTCTATAAATATTATTTTATGGGGAGATCATCGATGGTTGCTTGATCGTTAATGATGATCCATTCTCCTCCTAACCGCTAAATGACTCGTACATCATCCGTTCGCGATCAACCAGAGTCAACCAACGTAAATGCACGATCTCAAATATGTGTTGATTGCAACTTTGATGGTAGAAACAACTGCCTAGCCTGCGACGAATGTGACGGTTGGATTCATTACCAACGCGCCGATATTCCTGCCGATTTAGCTCGTAAAATCGATGGCAAAGACCGCATCCTGGTTCTTTGCAACAAGTCCATCATTTCCAACCGAGATCGTCGCAACAATCGTAATACATCACATCAACTAAGCGCACCAGAAAACGACACGAACAACAAAGTAAGCATGTTGTTGAAACTTCAGCGAGACTTCGAAAGCCTATCATACTAGGTAAAATTAACGTCCGATGCAATGGAAACGATCACTGCTGCCGTACATCACACCGCAACAAAACAACCATCGCTATGCTGTCAACGACACCGCCAGTATCTGATATCACATAAGCCAATGTCGCTTCCCGCAATGTGTCATCTTTTGGCCAAATTACAACTTCTGCCGCTACTGACGATGAGGAGGCAAATTGACGCAAATTTATCGTCATTTTAGTGGACTAGCCGAATTCGGCGACGATTTAGCCGAAGCAACAAAGATCGTTTAGTTGTTAGATCCTTCCGCAACGGTTGAGCAAGTATTTAGAATAGGACTACTACATCCACCAGGACGCCGAAAGGTCACGCAATCTCAACTGCGGCCACGACTTTTGAAACTACGATTACCTTCTTCTAGCGTGGTCAATTCAGTGCTCAACGAAGCTCGCACACTTCGCAACCATCCCCAGTACTGGTCAGCTTTCATTCGCAGCTCAATGTCTGAAAAGGATTGAAAACAAATTGCTGCGCTTCACGCTAAAGCAGATGAACTCAACCGTGAACTTGAAAATGATTGCAACAACTCTGACAAATATGTCGTAGTTAAAGAAAGATTGATAGTTTTTAAAGGTTGTTCTCGTGTGAACGGACAATTAATTCGTGTGAAATATTCGGAAATAAATTACTCCTACTCTTCTGCAGAAGGAAAATTATGTGTATATTTAAACTAGTTGAAAGGGTTGCTTCTATGAAGCCCAATTATAATCTGAATGCAGAAACATTTGACAGAATAACTGAAAATGAAAATCAGATCAGATGTTTACATCTAAATGCTCGTAGTCTCTGCAACAAATTGTCCGGTTTTAATTTCACGACATCATGTGGTAAATATAATATACTGGCGATAACAGAAGTTTGGCTGAACAATACAGTTCCAAACTCGCTTTTAGACCAAAGTTACACATACCGCATTTTTCGGAAGACAGACAGCATTCAAGAGGAGGAGGTGTAGCTCTGTTTGTAAAAACCGCAATAACTGCGAGTGAGGTTTCCAATAACACATTACAAATGGACCTTGAAACTGTTGCTGTAGACTTACTTATTCCGAGCAAACATCGAAACGTGTGCTGTCATCGCCCACCAAACAACAATATTGACAACGTTTGTAGTATGATCAATTCATTCAGGTTATTTTGTGATACTTCACGACCAGCAACAATTGTTGGTGATTTCAATCTACCTGACATTGACTAGCTAAATTACTCTTGGCCATATAACCCTGTTAATGACTTATATATGAACGGTATTACGCAAACTGGCTTGGAACAACTGGTAACGTTTCCTGCACGCGGCAACAACATACTCGATCTGGTTTTAACAACATCGTCTGTTAATGTTCCTATTGTTCAGCAGGGCGGAGGCTTTCTGTGTTCCGACCACGATGCAGTTTCGTTTTCATTTTGGTAATTTTCGTAGTGACTCCATAAATCTGCAGTCAAAATTTGATTTCAAAAATTCTAATTTTAATGATTTGAAACATTATTGAACAGTGTCGAATGGGAAGTTGCACTACGAGCTGCCCATAGTGTGGAAGAAAAATGGAACTGTTTTTATAATATTCTGTACAATGCGTGTTTATTGTTTGTCCCCACAAAGAAATCAAACATCCCTATGAAACAAAAATATCCTGATTAAATTAAAAAATGATTTCAAAGAAAAGGGTACTTTAGCGACTTTCGAAGAAGAACGGTGATCTTTCTACCAATAAATTGTGGAGCCACAAATGCTTTAAGCTATTTTGAAATTTCAGAGAAGCAAAGAACACAAAATATTAAGCTCAGGCGATAAAAATAAACTTTTTAAATACGTTAATAACAGTTGTTTTAGAAAGGGAGGCATAAGTACTTTGAAAAGCCCTCAAGGAGAGTTGATCTTCGGCGACTTTTAAGGTCCGCTCAAAAATTTTAAGAAACACTTTCTCAAGTGGTTTCACCATAGATGATAAGCATTTGCATTCTGATAATAATTCAACAACGTTCAATTGAACTGGATTTCGTTCACTCACGCCATAGTACCTAAATACATGGGCAAATTGAAAAAGAAGCACAGTCACGCATCCGATGGATTCATTCGGTATTTTTAAAGGAGTTGCTAGATATCCGGGTTGGTAGCAATATTTTGCTCTTCGTTCAGTTACGTATTGCTCGGTAAAAAACACCATGTAGAAAAACGACAGTTGTATTTTTTTCCTAAAAATGAGAGTGTTTTGGTGGGGAAAAAAGACACCTCGCCATGTTTTCCAATGCGGCTATATGTTTCCAAAAATTAAGCGAATTTATAGACTGACCGTTTATGTATAGAACCAGCTTGCTAAACGCATATTTTCTTTATATAACAAGTTGGTACTTCCTCAGACACCCCGTCACTTGCTTAGCTTATTTAGTGGTTTTTCACTACCTCTAGTTCTGGTGTCATATCTTAACCAATGTGGTAGATATAGGGCCTATTTGCCATATTTTGAGTTAAAAACGATATAGGGCATTATAATGCGATCGATATAATTATTAGTTTCTGGCTATAAGTGGAGATACGCTGGTGTCTTTTTTCCCCAAAAAATGCAGGAATCTATTTTTCCTTACACCGACTATATAGTGTATTATATTACACATCGTGCCGCGGTCTAAGCAAGCCACTACACTATTTAGCATCTGTTGTGCAGTTGCTTAAGGAGCGTCACAACGCGTATGAATAACAATTCACGTACAAACCCACGTCGAACGGCAAACTCAACGCGGAATGCAATGTACGCAGCGACAATGTAAATATATGAAAAAGTTAAATATATATCTGAATATGTGATATGTTTTATTTCATGCGGTTAACAGCAACCAGTAAGTGCACGGAAAGCGTAACGTGAAATATCAGCGGAAAAAAGGGTCATAACGGCTAATAGAAATCAAAAGTTGGTCGCGAGTTAGCTAAGTTTTGTGCGTTCGTGTATTTTAACACATAGATATAAGAAGGGTATATATTTCATATGAAAGTGCGACGACTAACAAGTCCATTAACACATAGCTATACAGTAACTAATAAATGTTTTTCTTATTTAAAAGTTAACCTAAGAATATCTTTAGTATTATCACGTAATTTTGATAGCGGCGTTTTGGCCATCCAATTTGTTGCTGTTACAATTATATATACTCACTGCGCTTGGTAGGTGTCGGTAACATTCATCAGCTTTCCATATACGATAAAGGTATATATTTTATGTAAATCAGCCACCACCACCATACACAAAATTCACATTACTCGTATGTATATCTATACAAAGGACTCCTTTCACATTATGTACAAGTATAATAATGGTGAGACAAATAAACTGTACACATTGACTGTCAAACCATATATTTATTTACATTTTTGTTATTTAACAAGTAAGATACATTCACAAGCAATATTAGTAATTACGGTACAGCACCGCCAATGGCTGATTCTAAACCTAGCTTCGTCACATACACCGTAAAACCCGAATGTCAAGCTTATCCGCTACAAAAACACTCCAATTATCGAGACCACAAAATTAAACCAAAAAACCCACCGAAAACGTTTATTTTCGAGTCAAGATGACAGTAGACAGAAGAAGTCGTTTTACGTCAAAAATTACCCGAGACTGAAATCCCATTTGTCGACCATAAGAAGTCCATCAAAATTTAGTGCAGGGTTGTGCATAACGTGCAAAAATAAGCATGTTTTCTCAATAATGACTAAAAACATATCGCCAAACACGTGTTTACCATAACTAGGCTATCGGCTCGCACGAATCACGGTAGCTCATTCGAAAGCATGAAACTTCCATTGGTGCCCTTTCATTAGTCGCGAAAACGAATTCCGGCTCCTTGCTGGTGTAAAAATGAGCCGAAGTTGAATGGGCTTGAGATGGTGCAAAAAGGTGTGGGACAAAACATGTTATTGACTGCATCTCCAGAAACTGTGACAACATCAGAGCAAGAATATCAGGCTTACTTTACCCAGCAAACGGTTCCATATGCCTATATATTATGCTTTGTTACATGGCTCTTTTAGGATGCAATATTTTGGTCAAAAGCGGATTTTAATAGTCAAAATACACGAAAACCTCAAGGGCGAAATACTCACCGAGCCATTCAGTCTGTCTTGACAGTAATACTTATTTTTTGTAAAGCAGTAGTTCATCCCGTATGTAGCTGAACATCCTGGTCTGTCCACAGCCCTCCGAAGAATAGGTATGGGGAAACTTCGGGGGCCGCGTCTTTCATTCTCGTCATGAAATATGTATGATGGTCTCTAGATAACCACATTATTGTACGTATTCAGCCTTCAGAAGCACCTATTTATGGACCATTCCTGATGCCATACACATATTACATAACCAAACGAATGAAAACGCAATCGTTTTCCAAACTTCCATTCCGTCGGAAAAAACCCTGAAAGCCCATCAAAAGGTATAATATAGTCAAGTTGGATTCTAGATGATAAAACTTTCGTATTTAGCGCGCTTAATAACCTAATAATATATATATGTATATATATATATATATATATATATATATATATATATATATATATATATATATATATAATATATATATATACTTATGAACCGAAATTTACCGGAACCGTCCATTTAAACGGGATCCGGAACCCTAATCTTCAAAATTATATATAGTAAAACAGATGATGGAAGAGAAAGAAGGTATAGTGGATTTAAAATACATTAAAAATAACTTTTACATTAATATTTTGCGATGGTATTATTGCCTTTCTGAAACTTTAAAGAGACTGACGAAGCTAATAATGTTTATTTATCGATCAAATATGTCGGTTTTTGGACATTCAGGAGCAAAAATGTCTCCACTATACACCATTGCATATACTGCGTCAAATCAAATGGGCTTTCAAAGCTTGGAGTGTAGAATACACACTTTCACTATTTTTCCAGTCGCCTCCCTTTACTACACATACGTTTGTTGCATGTTCTTCTGTAGGAAACTTAAAATTATTGGTTTATATGATTCTAAGAGAAAATAATAGATAGAAGGTAATTTTCTGATCAGTGGTCAGAGACACTGTTTTGGCATTAACTTTTGACAAACAGTTCCCGTCAGTTAGATCATAATGATAATCTTTCTAATCAGAATGCTATAAATGAGACACACTGTGATGCTGCTCACACAGTTTCAATAAATACAGTTCATTGCCAAGAAAGCAGTTTCTAGCTGCGTTGCAGATAACGTTAGTTTACTTCAATTTAGACTGATTTTGCAAAGTTTACAAGCGCAGTGGCTGGTGCTTGACACAATTTATGTTAGCCAAGCGTACCCTCAAGTACTTCTGCGTAATCCATACTCTGATACCGAGCTGGACCGGTTTAGTTGGAGCGTGTCCGACAGACTTCTGGATGTGTAATATAGCTGCTACAAGCATCGACCTGGCTTTGATTTTCAAACTTTTGCAGGTTATTATGAGAAATTCCTGCTCAAACTATGTGCCCTACTTACGTTTCACACGGCAAATTGGTTAGTTAATCTTTTCTTTTGCTTAAGAATCTATAGGAGCTTAATCATTGTATAAATATATTACATATATGTTTGGATTACAGGATGAAGCAAAAAACGTGGAAAATTTCAAACAAAATTTTTAAACCGGAATTCCGGTTCCGGTATGGTTTTTGCCCTTTGCCGGAACCGCAACCGGAACACGATTTTCGCCGAAAACCCGAATTCCGGTTACTCCCTGGTATACATATATATGTCAATCAGTAACCGGAATTCCGGTTGCGGTTGCAACAAAAGGCAAAAACCATTTTTGAACTTCGGTTTAAAAATTAAAAATTGTCAAATTTTTTGCTTCGTCTGTGGTCCAGTCATTACGTTAAATACATACACGATGATCAAGTTCCCAACGCAACCATACAAAATAAAAGACTAACTTAGAAAATTACCCTGTGAAACGGAAGTACAGACACAATTTATTTCTGTAAGAATTTTTCATCTTCACCCGGTGGGAGTTTGTTAGCAAAACAAAGATACGGTGGATGCTTTTAACAGCTTACCCATTCAGAAATCTGCGGTATATATTACAATACTTGAACATGATATGTAACATCTGCAAAGCATATAGAAACTGCGGGCATGGGAACTGTGCGAGCTGCATCATAGTTTGTCTCATTTATAGCATTGTGATCAGAAAATCATCATGATCTAACTGACGGGGACTGGTTGCCTAACGCTAGCCTGAGCTGTGTCTCTGTCCAATCGGAAACTAAGGTCATGACCCCTTCAGGGGTCAGTTTTTTATAAATATCAAAGTGATATTTTTACTTTCAGGTGTCCCAACATACCTCTGTGGCGCCGGTTTTTTCAGTTTTGGCCATAATATTTATATATACATGCATATTTTAAATTTTAGTGGCCGAAAAATAATTGATCGTTTAGCGAACGATATGCGTGTATATATTGTCACATAATTCCGACTTACATTATACAGGTTTTTAAAATCGAATATTTTACCGTTTTTACAATTTAACAATTTTTTCAGCCATTTTTAAATTTTCTAGTGACCCCTGAAGGGGTCAATTTTTTTGAAAAAAAGTAAATTTAAGGGGTCGTTTTTGCGAAAAAGTAGGGGTCGGTGTCTAGGGGGGAGCTCGCCGAGAGGGGGGAGCCGATCCTTGGGGTCGCCCCCCCCTTCCCCCATCTAAAATAACCCCGGAAAGTAACCGCAAATTTACAAACTGCACCACGAACCCGAAACGCGAGCTGTTTTCAAAACTTCTCTACTCATAAGTTTAGGCTTCGCCAGTCTGCGAAAAAATTCGCAGTCAAAAGGCATGTACCACGTTCTCATATATTATTAGGTTACCAATATCAATAAAAACTCCTATATAATTACAATAAAAATCATGCTGAAATCAACCGCAAATTTGCAAACTGCACCACGAACCCGAAACGCGAGCTGTTTTCAAAACTTCTCTACTCATAAGGTTAGGCTTCACCAGTCTGCGAAAAAATTCGCAGTCAAAAGGCATGTACCACTTTCTCATATATTGTGAAAAAGAGAATCAGGCAGTTGAGTATGGCAGTTTCTCGACACCACGTAATCATCCACATCGTAAATACGTCCACCTGTGAAAAGAAGCCACTAATATGAGGGGAAAATAATAACCGCCGATTCTCTAAATGTGCTGCGAGTGTATTGTCTTGCTGTGCCTTTAAAAAGGACTTACGAAGCTCAGTTTCGAGCCTTAAAATACGCAGGAAACACAGACTAGCTATACTTGTCCAAGCCCCAGTTCCAGCCACCGAGTGACTGTTGATATACATTGTTAAGCAATGTAAAATACTCAACATTGTCTATCATTATGGCCTCACAAGCATAATATAGAAGTGATAAAGAGAAATTCACATTTGGTAGTATTATAGTTGACGCAAGACATCAAATCATGGACTACGGAGTAGATCAAAGGATATAATATACTAATGTTCAAAAGGTATAAATATGCTTAATGTTTTATTTCTTTGTGCCTTATAATAAACTCCAGTAGAGGTCAATATATCTGTTTTGACAAATTAAAAGAGGCAACCAACCTTGTCGGAGTGAACACGTAGGCACAATATATTACTTTTTATGATATAAAATATTATCAAGACTAGTGTTTCAGTTATGGTTTGGCGCCTTGGCTAACTTTGTCAGACATAATAAACTTTGATAACAAAATACGCTACACAGATATCCAAAGGACAAGAAACCCGAACTTCGATTCCGGCAAAAATTAGCCGTAATCAGAATTCTGGGTGATATACATACATGTATACATCATTAAAATGGCCGTAGAGTGACCTTCGCAACGTTGCCGGTGTGTAATTCATATAGTGGTGCTTTACAAGGGCTCCCGGAGCTGAATTTGTAATCAAAGTTTATTATGTCTGACAAAGTTAGCCAAGGCGCCAAACCATAACTGAAACACTGATTTTAGATAATATTTTATATCATAAAAAGTAATATATTGTGCCTACGTGTTCACTCCGACAAGGTTGGTTGCCTCTTTTTTAATTTGTCAAAAAAGATTTAAAATGTTGACCTCTACAGGAGTTTATTATAAGGCACAAAGAAATGAAAAAATATAAGCATATTTTTACCTTTTGAACATTAGTATATTATATCCTTTGATCTACTTCGTAGTCCATGATTTGATGTATTGCGTGAACTAGTATACTACCAAAATGTGAATTTCTTTTTATCACTTCTATATTATGCTTGTGAGGCCATAATGATAGACAATGTTGAGTATTTTACATTGCTTAACAATGTATATCAACAGACACTCGGTGGCGGGAACTGGGGTTTGGCAAGCATAGCTAGTCTGTGTTTGTTGCGTATTTAGAGGATCGACACTGAGCTTCCTAAACCCATTTTAAAGGCACAGCAAGACAATACACTCGCAGCACATTTAGAGAATCGGCGGTTATTATTTTCCCCTCATATTAGTGGCTTCTTTTCACAGGTGGAAGTATTTACAATGAATAATCTATCATAGTATCAAGAAACTGCCATACTCAACTGCCTGATTCTCTTTTTCACAATATATGAGAAAGTGGTACATGCCTTTTGACTGCGAATTTTTTCGCAAACTAGCGAACCTAACCTTATGATCTGAGAAGTTTTGAAAACAGCTCGCGTTGCGGGTTCGTGGTGCAGTTTGCAAATTTACAGTTGATTTCAGCATGATTTTTATTGTAATTATACTAGGAGATTTTATTGATATTGGTAACCTAATAATATATGAGAACGTGGTACATGCCTTTTGACTGCGAATTTTTCGCAGACTGGCGAAGCCTAAACTTATGAGTAGAGAAGTTTTGAAAACAGCTCGCGTTTCGGGTTCGTGGTGCAGTTTGTAAATTTGCGGTTACTTTCCGGGGTTATTTTAGATGGGGGAAGGGGGGGGCGACCCCAAGGATCGGCTCCCCCCTCTCGGCGAGCTCCCCCCTAGACACCGACCCCTACTTTTTCGCAAAAACGACCCCTTAAATTTACTTTTTTTCAAAAAAATTGACCCCTTCAGGGGTCACTAGAAAATTTAAAAATGGCTGAAAAAATTGTTAAATTGTAAAAACGGTAATATTTCGATTTTAAAAACCTGTATAACGTAAGTCTGAATTACGTAACAATATATACACGCATATCGTTCGCTAAACGATCAATTATTTTGGTCACCAAACCTAAAATATGCATGTATATATAAATATTATGGCCAAAACTGAAAAAACCGGCGCCACAGAGGTATGTTGGGACACCTGAAAGAAAAAATATATTGTATTGATATTTATAAAAAACTGACCCCTGAAGGGGTCATGACCTTAGTTTCCGATTGGACAGAGACACAGCTCAGGCTAGCGTTAGGCAACCAGTCCCCGTCAGTTAGATCATGATGATTTTCTGATCAGAATGCTATAAATGAGACAAACTGTGATGCTGTTCGCACAGTTCCCATGACCGCAGTTTCTATATGCTTTGCAGATGTTACATATCATGTTCAAGTATTGTAATATATACCGCAGATTTCTGAATGGGTAAGCTGTTAAAAGCATCGACCTAGCTTTGTTTTGCTAACAAACTCCCACCGGGTGAAGATGAAAAATTCTTACTGAAATAAATTGTGTCCTACTTCCGTTTCACAGGGTAATTTTCTGAGTTAGTCTTTTATTTTGTATGGTTGTGTTGGAACTTGATCATTGTGTATGTATTTAACGTAATGACTGGACCACAGACGAAGCAAAAAATTTGACAATTTTTAATTTTTAAACCGAAATTCTAAAATGGTTTTTGCCTTTTGTCGGAACCGCAACCGGAATTCCGGTTACTGATTGACATATATATGTATACCAGGGAGTAACCGGAATTCTGGTTCCGGCGAAAATCGTGTTCCGGTTGCGGTTCCGGCAAAGGGCAAAAACCATACCGGAACCGGAATTCCGGTTTAAAAATTTTGTTTGAAATTTTCCACGTTTTTTGCTTCATCCTGTAATCCAAACATATATGTAATATATTTATACAATGATTAAGCTCCAATACAACCAAGCAAAAGAAAAGATTAACTAACCAATTTGCCGTGTGAAACGTAAGTAGGGCACATAGTTTGAGCAGGAATTTCTCATAATAACCTGCAAGAGTTTGTTAAATCAAAGCCAGGTCGATGCTTGTAGCAGCTATATTACACATCCAGAAGTCTGTGGGATATGTTTGAATTAAACCGGTCCAGCTCGGTATCAGAGTATGGATTACGCAGAAGTACTTAGGGTACGCTTGGCTAACATAAATTGTGTCAAGCACCAGCCACTGCGCTTGTAAACTTTGCAAATCAGTCTAAATTGAAGTAAACTAACGTTATCTGCAACGCAGCTAGAAACTGCTTTCTTGGCAATGAACTGTATTTATTGAAACTGTGTGAGCAGCATCACAGTGTGTCTCATTTATAGCATTCTGATTAGAAAGTTATCATCATTATGATCTAACTGACGGGAACTGTTTGTCAAACGCTAGCCTAAACAGTGTCTCTGACCACTGATCAGAAAATTACCTTCTATCTATTATTTTCTCTTAGAATCATATAAACCAATAATTTTAAGTTTCCTACAGAAGAACATGCAACAAACGTATGTGTAGTAAAGGGAGGCGACTGGAGACAGAGCGAAAGTGTGTATTCTACACTCCAAGCTTTGTAAGCACATTCGATTTGACGCAGTATATGCAATGGTGTATAGTGGAGACATTTTTTGCTCTGAATGTCCAAAAACCGACATATTTGATCGATAAATAAACATTATTAGCTTCGTCAGTCTCTTTAAAGTTTCAGAAAGGCAATAATACCATCGCAATATATTAATGTAAAAGTTATTTTTAATGTATTTTAAATCCACTATACCTTCTTTTCTTCCATCATCTGTTTTACTATATATAAATTTCGAACACCAGGTTCCGGATCCCGTTTAAATGGACGGTTCCGGTAAATTTCGGTTCATAAGTATATATATATTATATATATATATATATATATATATATATATATATATATATATATATATATATATATATATATACATATATATATTATTAGGTTATTAAGCGCGCTAAATACGAAAGTTTTATCATCTAGAATCCAACTTGACTATATTATACCTTTTGATGGGCTTTCAGGGTTTTTTCCGACGGACGGGTTTGGAAAACGTATTGCGTTTTCATTTGTTTGGTTATGTAATATGTGTATGGCATCAGGAATGGTCCATAAATAGGTGCTTCTGAAGGCTGAATACGTACAATAATGTGGTTATCTAGAGACCATCATACATATTTCATGACGAGAATGAAGATGCGGCCCCCGAAGTTTCCCCATACCTATTCTTCGGAGGGCTGTGGACAGACCAGGATGTTCAGCTACATACGGGATGAACTACTGCTTTACAAAAAGAGAGCATTACGGTCAATAGATTTAATGGCTGCGTAAGTATTTCGTTTTTGAGGTTTTCGTGTATTTTGACTATTAAAATCCGCTTTTGACCAAAATATTGCATCCTAAAAGAGCCATGTAACAAAGCATAATATATAGGCATATGGAACCGTTTGCTGTGCAAAGTAAGCCTAATT
This sequence comes from Trileptium ribeirensis, assembly GCA_030248225.1. Classification (NCBI taxonomy): domain Eukaryota; kingdom Metazoa; phylum Nematoda; class Enoplea; order Enoplida; family Thoracostomopsidae; genus Trileptium; species Trileptium ribeirensis. The sequence continues at coordinate 57,608 of JASANE010006089.1, read as the reverse complement.
TGGCTCTGATGTCGTCACAGTTTCTGGAGATGCAGTCAATAACATGTTTTGTCTGACACCTTTTTGCACCATCTCAAGCCCATTCAACTTCGGCTCATTTTTACACCAGCAAGGAGCCTGAATTCGTTTTCGCGACTAACTAAAGGGCACCAATGGAGGTTTCATGCTTTCGAATGAGCTACCGTGATTCGTGCGAGCCAATACGCCAGTTATGGTAAACACGTGTTTGGCGATATGTTTTTAGTCATTATTGAGAAAACATGCTTATTTTTGCACGTTATGCACAACCCTGCACTAAATTTTGATGGACTTCTTATGGTCGACAAATGGGATTTCAGTCTCGGGTAATTTTTGACGTAAAACGATTTCTGTCTACTGTCATCTTGACTCGAAAATAAACGTTTTCGGTGGGTTTTTTGGTTTAATTTTGTGGTCTCGATAATTGGAGTGTTTTTGTAGCTAATAAGCTCTATATTGGGGTTTTACGGTGTATGTGACGAAGCTAGGTTTAGAATCAGCCATTGGCGGTGCTGTACCGTAATTACTAATATTGCTTGTGAATGTATCTTACTTGTTAAATAACAAAATGTAAATAAATATATGGTTTGACAGTCAATGTGTACAGTTTATTTGTCTCACCATTATTATACTTGTACATACGGTGAAAGGAGTCCTTTGTATAGATATACATACGAGTAATGTGAATTTTGTGTATGGTGGTGGTGGCTGATTTACATAAAATATATACCTTTATCGTATATGGAAAGCTGATGAATGTTACCGACACCGAGCAAGCGCAGTGAGTATATATAATTGTAACAGCAACAAATTGGATGGCCAAAACGCCGCTATCAAAATTACGTGATAATACTAAAGATATTCTTAGGTTAACTTTTAAATAAGAAAAACATTTATTAGTTACTGTATAGCTATGTGTTAATGGACTTGTTAGTCGTCGCACTTTCATATGGTATATATACCCTTCTTATATCTATGTGTTAAAATACACGAACGCACAAAACTTAGCTAACTCGCGACCAACTTTTGATTTCTATTAGGTGTTAGACTACTTTTTCTGCTGATATTTCACGTTACGCTTTCCGTGCACTTACTGGTTGCTGTTAACCGCATGAAATAAAACATATCACATATTCAGATATATATTTAACTTTTTCATATATTTACATTGTCGCTGCGTACATTGCATTCCGCGTTGAGTTTGCCGTTCGACGTGGGTTTGTACGTGAATTGTTATTCATACGCGTTGTGAGGCTCCTTAAGCAACTGCACAACAGATGCTAAATAGTGTAGTGGCTTGCTTAGACCGCGGCACGATGTGTAATATAATACACTATATAGTCGGTGTGGGGAAAAAAGACACCCGGATTTCGGGGAAAAAAGACACCAGCGTATCTCCACTTATAGCCAGAAACTAATAATTATATCGATCGCATTATAATGCCCTATATCGTTTTTAACTCAAATATGGCAAATAGGCCCTATATCTACCACATTGGTTAAGATATGACACCAGAACTAGAGGTAGTGAAAAACCACTAAATAAGCTAAGCAAGTGACGGCGTCCCTAAGGAAGTACCAACTTGTTATATAAAGAAAATATGCGTTTAGCAAGCTGGTTCTATACATAAACGGTCAGTCTATAAATTCGCTTAATTTTTGGAAACATATAGCCGCATTCGCAAACATGGCGAGGTGTCTTTTTTCCCCACCAAAACACTCTCATTTTGAGGAAAAAATACAACTGTCGTTTTTTTCCCCAACATGGTGTTTTTCTCCACACTAATCAATTCTGAAATTCACTCCTAAAATAGGGCTTATATATATCATTGAATACTGCTAGGGTGTCGAATAATTACATTTATACACATGGTTTATAATTTAAATACCTTTAGATTTCATATTAACTAATCCAACGTCTGACTATATATTTCGCATATATTTTATTATGTCGTCAACCAGTCATCGTAATTATATACGGAAACGACCGCAGGGTCAAACTTCTAAATTTCCCCAGGAAACATTGGACAGAGCCATTGAAATGTATCGTAACGGTAATAGCTATCGTAAAATTATGATTGAATTGGGCATCTCGAACACTGTCCTTAAAACCGAACTTGAAATCAGACAGAATTCACGGTCGCCACGAAAACACCAGGGCCACGCGACATTTTTAACGAAGGAAAATGAACAACAACTTGCAAAAGCAATCTTCTGTCTGATTCGCAGCGGATTTCCATGTCATCGTGAGGAGATTCCGAAAATAGCACAAGATTGGATAAAAGCAGATTTACCGGCTCGCATCGTACCTTGATGGAAGGATCAGGATCAGCTACCTAAACGGGCTTGGTTGTACAACATCCTGAAACGTCATCGTTTGAGTCTCAAGAAGCCCGCTACAATCGAACGTTCTCGATTCCAAGCCACTCGCGATCCGTTCCTGATGTACGACTTCTACGACACTTTAGAATCCTTGCTGACCGAACTTCAGATTAAGGACATGCCTCACAGAATTTTCAACTGCGACGAAACCGGGTTCAACCACGACCCTAAGAAGACATCTGTTGTCGGAATACGTGGCGAAAAAACTCTACGGGTTGCTGCAGGCAGTGGAAAACTATCAACAACAGCATTAACAACCACTTGCGCAGATGGAACCTGTCTCGACCCGCATATTGTCCTTAAAGGCACTAGAATGATTGAACGGTGGCGCAGCGATACTCCTGACTGTCCGAATACTACGTACGGCGTCTCCCAGAATGGATGGATGACAACTGAATTCTTTACGGATTATTTCTTAGAAGTCGTGCTGCCATGGATGCAATCGAAAGGCGATCAGCCGGCACTTTTAATTTATGATGGACACTCATCTCATAGTTCTAGTAAATTAATTCAAGCTGCAATTGATAACGGAGTGCACATTTTTCGTCTTCCTACACACACTACGGATGTATTACAACCTTGCGACGTCGGATGCTTCAATCCGCTGAAAACAGCATGGGACAAAGGCGTTTGCGACTTCATGCTGCGGACTCACGGCGAAGTCACCATCGACCGCGCAATCTTTGCTTCAACATTATCGAATCAGTGGCGTAAGGGTTTGACTGAACAAAATATTAAACGCTCGTTTTCTGAAGTTGGCATCATGCCATTCGATCCAACTAAATACAGCAGGGAGCGACTGGACCCCGAGCTTTTAATCGAATATGACAATTGGGTGCAAAGCGGCAAACCGAAAAACGATAATTGACTGCCCGACACAGCTTACTTCAATATTCTCAATGCCAGCGAAGTTGAAGCAGCATGCAGCGCAGCAACAAGTGCGTCATCAGCCGACATAGAACAACAAACACTAGAACTTGCTTCATGCGAGTCAGCAACTACAACAGTGGCACTGCCTTCAGCACAACCATCGGGGCAGCCATTACTGATTGTGACATCGCCATCTACGTGTTCGGTTCGCTTTAGCCAGGGCTCGTCAACTCCACATTCAAAAACGGTTCAACAGATACAGAACATATCGTACGACATTCCACCGCTCCCTCCGTATCCTATCCCACCAAATTGTCGATTACGTCTGAAGTGGGAAGTGGAAGTCGATACACCAACACCTGGCTCATCTTTCTCTGAAATCATCATCCATCGTCGGACGCCCCCAACAATTGTCGAGCCGCGCCCATCCACTTCTCGTGCAGTTGTGCGTAGGCGTGGAGGTCGATCCACGGTCATTACGCACTCGGGCTTTTTATTGAAACAACAACAACGCGAAGAGGCAGCTGCAAAAAATCCGCCGCGAAACAAAAAAAATGCCGAATCTACTAGTAAAAAAGCAGCAGCCGTAGCATCAAAGTCAAAAACACTAGCTCCTCGGAAATCTGTTGGTGCAACCAAACGCCGCAAAACCAATCCACCCGAAGATTCTAGCTCTTCAGACTCAGAGTCCATCCCAGAGCTTTCTGACGACGAAAATGGCGGAGAAAGCAGCAACACTGATGATGATATCGAACTCTTTTCGGAAATTCGCCAGATAATGACTGAATTACAGCAAGATATTATTGTCGGACAAGCGCTGCAGTTTTATGCTGTGCAGTTCGAAAAAGAACATTTCTGGGGCAGAGTTGAACGTAAACTCGACAACAGTAAGCTTAGAATCAACTTTTTGCTTCGCGATCGGCTTAGTCGGGATTTCTTTTTGCCCCTGCACGAGGACATTGAGGAGATTGGTATTAACCGCTTGATGTATATGCCTGTGGAGCCTACTCTTGTTGACGATAATCGCCTCATGTATCGCTTCCGGTGCGATTCGAAGGTTATCGACCGCGCTGTATTAGAGAGCGACGGCGGCCCGCAGTAACCAGCTAGCTCGTTGCTTCCAACAAGCAACGTGTGGGGGAGGGGGGTCAACGCATCTCGTCGACATCATCGTCATCATGTCAAACCTCATCATGTCTGCTCATACCATCATTGGTGACTACAAACCTCATCATGTCTGCTCATACCATCATTGGCGACTACAAACCTCATCATGTCTGCTTATAGCTCATTGGCGACGACAAACCTCATTCGACATTAGGAATGGCCCGCACAAAATGTCAGGATGTCGGAATGTCGATGTCGGGACAATCGTTCTGCGGGGATACGTGTGCCGTCACATGTGGATATGTGGTAAGTATGCATTTGGTTTAAATTTTATTACACACGAAACTGATTTGTAATTGTAAAAGGTGCATACTAAAGTGCGAATGCTAACTATACGATGCGTAGCCTTGTTCGGGACACGAAAAAAATACCATGCTGGATTCTCATGGTCGTCTTTCCTGCGGAGACAATTCATATTTGATATATTTTTTGTTAAATTGAGCAGTGGCAGACGTGTCTTTTTTCCCCACAACTGTCTTTTTTTTGCAAATTGGTGGGGAAATAAAATACGGTTTTCTTGCCATTTATTAAACGACGGAAAGCGTGCAGCGATTAGTTAATGTTCCTAAATACGACTATTTTTGGAGCTCTTCCAACTGCGCATTAACTCAAATGTCTATCTATAACTATTCGTGCGCTATGAGCTTAGGGTGTTTTTCGTCTTTTTTCCTCACAATGACTATATACATGTAACCATTCAATTCTCTACTTGCGTATGCAACATATTTATGTATAATGTACAAAAGATGATGTACAGTACACAACGGAAAGAAACACAATTATTCTTGCAGAATCTTTTTAAAAAACTTGCTGCAGTTTTGCCTTATATTTGCTTCTCCGCAGTTTTGCGTCAAAGAACATAGTCTAGTTAATTGGAATCCAACCCGTCAACTAAATAATTGGGAAATCAGGGTCGATCAGTTAACTGGGTCAATTAATTGCAATTAATTTTTTGCACCCACTGGTCGAGATACTTCACTGCATCAATTTTTACACACACTATCCGGAAACATTTGAAGAAATTTGGGGCAAATTATTAAAAATTGATCATTTGAACTTTCAACAAAAAATTTGTGTTATATTTGTAAAATTAGGAACCAGTATAGTGAAATTTTGGCTTCTCTGAGAGAAGCCACGAACCTCTAAGCTCGACGGGCTTCAAGAGAACACACTATATATGTTGCTATAACCGTTAGGAAGGTTTGGAAAGAAGTTTTTGGACCTAGTTACCTGCGAGTAGGTTTACGTGGGTGATTTTGGTATGAATCGACAGGTCTCCTGAAAAGAACGAACTGACCCTGTCACCGGTTACTGAGATACCGGAAAACTGCCGATTTCAGGAATCACTCGTTAGATTTTTCTTTTTTCATTAAGCAGTAACCTTCTGATTGTGTTAAAATTTGATACCAATCGCGATGTATCGAGACAATAATGGTGTGGAAACTTGACAGATCTAAGATATGTTGCATCTGTTTGGAGTTATGCCCAAAAACCAGCCAAATTTTCACCAAATACCACATCCCCGGCGTTCTGTTGGGGCTCTGTGGCACGCCCCTCGGAACCTCTCAGGATACCCCAAATCACCTTAATTGCCACTTTGTGGCCAAATCTAGGTATTTAGATCTGGTTTTAAGTCTGTTAAAAAGCAAACTTGATCATATGGGTTGTAGGAAATAGTATCAGGTCAGGTCCTTGTCACGTACGATCTGGGGTGCCGCCGGGTACAGTTTTGGTCCTGTGTTGTTTATTTATTATACTAATGATCTTGATAATTACGTGTCGTCAATGGATTACAAATTTGCCGATGATACTAAATTCGTATTCATCGAGATTGCTCTGATATCGACGTAGGTGACCCACAAAATGATTACTGAAACTTTCCCGCAATTACTCCTCCTCGTTTAGCTTTAACGTTCACAAATTTTCGTGTGTGCATTTTGGCTCTGCAAACCCTTGTCCGCAGTATTCTATGGATAGCACTATTATCCCTAGTGTGACGCATTGTAGATTCAGGTGTAGTTGTTTCTCCGGATTTAAAACCATCACTTCAATGTACAGCAGCAGCCAAATCGGCGAATAACGTAGTTGGTCTTTAATCGCGCAGTATACGTTTTTGAAATAAGCACATGTTTATTACTATGTATATATTTTTCATTAGTCCGACCGATGCTTGAATACTGTAGTACTGCATGGTGCCCGTATCAACAGAATGATACAAAACTACTTCAATCGGTACAAAAAAGGGCAACAAAGCCAATACCTGAAATCCGTGACTTGGGTATGCGGAGCGGCTCAGTTGGTTAGAATTGAGTCGTTGAAACGTCGTCGCTATCGAGCTGATCTCATCCTAGTCCATAAAATGATCCATGGCTTTGTGGATTTCGACTGGTCTTGTTGGTCTGGTCTTGTGGATTTGGCTGGGCTTGTTGTTCTTCGAGTTGGCAACATCGGCAGATCTCCGTCGCCATTATCTTCATCTTCGTGTGGGTCGTACTCCTCGCTACAATTATCTGAAGTTTCAATTCTCAATCGGAGTCGTTGATGTTTGGAATAGTCTGCTCGAGTACGTCATTTGTGCAGCGTCCACAGATATTTACGACTTCACGACTCAGGCCACTTAAGTCACTTATAATGCTTGGTTCTGCTGTCGCGTTATTTCTTAAACTGCAGCTATGAGTGAAGCGGGATTCCTTCTGGCCCCAAGCATCGTTGGAGCTGCGTACGATACAAATGGTGCGGCAGGTTCGATGAGCAAATTGGGCACTCTAGTGACTTTGCAAAGACCATTTCCAGCACCTAGCTATCTTCCTATGCCCCTAAAATTATACTAATCGTGTCTCTGGCGGTCCGAGAATTCGATTTTCCATAGCTTGACTCATCAAAAGTGCTATTTAACTCCGTTAAAAGTAAACCTGATATGGGCACTCTAGTGAGTTTGTGAGCACTATTTCCAGTATCTAGTTACCTTCATATACCCAGAAAATTGGGCTAAGGGGGCACAAAAATCCGATTTTTCGTATCACGTTCACCCAAAGTTCGTTTTAATGCAGTTAAATGCAAACTTGATCAAATTGGGAAACTTCTGACTTTGGTAGCATTATTTCTAGTACTTAGCTACCTTCATATACCCCTAACATTGCGCTAATCGAGTTGCAGAGTGTCCAAGAGTACTATTTTCCGTAGCGTGGCTCTCCAAAAGTGCGATTTATGTCCGTTAAAAGCAAATCTGATTTGACAATTCTTATTTCCAGTACTTAGCTACCTTCCTATACCCCTAAAATTGGGCTAATTGTGTTTCTGGTGTCTAAAATCGGTTTTTTTGTATTGGGCTCATCCATATTGCGATTTACTTCTGTTAAAAGAAAAATTGACGAAATTGGACACTCCAGTGGCTTTGAGAAGACCATTTCCTTCACCTCGCTGTCTTCCTATACCACTACAATATTGGGCTAATCGTGTTTCTGGGGTCCAACAATTCGATTTTCTATAGCTTGGCTCACCAAAGCTGCTATTTAATTCCGTTAAAAGCCAACTTGATTTGGGTTTCTCGTATATGGTTCGCCGAAATTGCGACTTAGTTCTATTAAAACCAAACTTGAACAAATATGGCAGTCCAATGACTTTGTTAGCACTATTTACATTATCTAGATACTTTCCTGTAGCCATAAAATTGTGCTATTCGTGTTTATGGGAAATAAAAATTCTATTTTTGGTATCTGGCTAGTCCAAAATGCGATTTAGGTCCATTATAAAGCAAATTGGACAATCTAATGACTTTGTGAGCACCATTCCCAGTACCCAGCTACATTCCTATACCCTTAAGATTGGGCTAATCGTGTTTCTAACGGACTAAAATTAGATTCTTCGTATCTGGTTGGCCCAAATTGCTACTTAGGTCCATTAAAAAGCAAACTTGAACAAATTGGTAGTTTTATAACTTTGCTTGCACTATTTCTAGTGTCTAGTTACCTTCATCTACTCCTAAAATTAGGCTAATCGTGTTTCTGGAGGAAAAAATCGATTTTTCGTATCAGTCTCGCCCAAAGTTTGTTTTAAGTCCGTTAAAAGCAAACATGATCATATTGAGCACTTGTAACTTTGTTTCCAGTAACAGGCTACGTTCTTATATGTACCACTAAAATTGGGCTAATCGTGTTTCCAGTGGCCCAAAAATTCGATTTTTCCTATATGGCTTGCCTAAAGTGCGACCTAGATCTGCTAAAAGCACAGCTAATTTGCACCTTCTATTGAGTGCATGAGCCTATGTCCGTCTAGTACCTGCTTCCTTCCTATACCCTTAAAACTGGGTTAGTCTTGTTACCGGGGGATCAAAAGTTGGATTTCTCATATCTGGCTCGCCCAAAGTGCGATATAAGTCCGTTGAAAGCAAAATTGATTAAATTGGGCACTTTAGTGACTGTGAACAATGTATCCAGCACCTAGCTATCTTCCTATACCTCTAAAATTGAGTTAATCTTGTTTCTGGGGGTCCAAAAATTTTATTTTTCGTATCTTGGCTCGCCCAAATTGTGATTTAGGGCCGTTAAAACTCCATTGCTCCAAAGAAACGCATCGGAATGGACAAATTCTGAAAAATTTGATAGATTTGTCCAAGCCTCACTACTTTCTGCCACGTCAACCTTTCAAATTTTATTAATGTTTTCTTACAAACTCACAATTTATTCTAATAGCGAATCCTCATATTAATCTAAATATTCTTAACGTTAGTTTGGTTCCTACCTACCCAATACCCACCGGCCACCATCTGATGTTCAGCCATACGGCTCAAAATGACTGGAACGAGCAACCGGAGCTGCGCTAGCATTTAAACCGGAACTAAAACCGAAAGCTTGTGTTTGAAATTAACATAGTTAAACAAATAGAAGAAATAAAGGTACCGATTTAATATATTACAATCACACTGTCTGTCTGGGATTTGAAGGGCTTGAAGAAGATAATGTGTATCGATCAGGATGCCGTATTGGTCCGCCAGCACAAAATGCCTCCCACTATACACCCTGCGTAAACTGCGTCACATTGAATATGCTTGCAACGCATGCAGCGTTGACTAGACACTTTCAGTCTCCTATCGCCTTCCTTTAGTAGACATATGTTTGTACAAGTTTTTCCGTAAAATACATTAAATATTGGTCTATCCTGTTTAAAAGAAAATAACTGAAGGTGTGCATAATTTTCTTAACAATACTCAATGAATGAGACAAACTGTGATACTGCTACGAACAATTTTATTAAATACGGTTAATTACCAACAACGCAGTTTCTGGCTAAGTTGCAAATAAGGTATTTTGCTTGCAATGTGGACTGATTTATAAAATTTACAAGTTCACTGACTATTTGGGTCAATATATATTAGCCAAGCTTACATCGGTGCAAAATGCTCAGAAATCTATGTGTTTTGGTGCAATATGAACATTAACAATTTATGCAGGGTTAAGATGAAGGATTCCCACCTGAAATTATTTTTCCTGCTTTGTTTTGTAGTGCAATTTGCTGGGTTAATGTTTTATTGTTTGGTTGCATTAGAATTTGATCTGTATATATAATATATTTTTAGATTATTACTGAAGCAAAAAATGCGGGAAATTTTAATCATTTTTTCAACCGGAATTCTGGTATTGTTTTTGCCTTTTAGCGGAACCGCAACAGAAGCTATTTTCACAGGAACTGGGATCCCGGTTACTCCCTCACATAAGGGTGAATAGCTGCCGAAAAGCGCATAATCAGTACAGATTTTTTGAAAACCAATTAATTTATGGTTCCAACTAACCAGTAATTTGAGATGATCAAATGACTTGCCTTCGCCTCCTTGGCCTAAAGTAAATGTAGTATAATTGACCGCCATAACAAAATTTAATGATATGACGACAAAAACCTTTCTTCAGATGACAAAAATGTCTTCGGGGATAATATCTGGATATGAGATCGTATAAGGCTTTCTTTGCCCATCACTAGTAAGCGTTTTGGCTCCACAACGAGGATTTCTAAGAAAAGAATTGCTATTATTCTTAATTGCCCCGCTAGGGAGGTAATAATTTGTACTAACAGCAACTTAATTTGTGTAGATTTCAAAATTAAAGATTGCCGCAATGGAATTTAAAAACAGTCGTAAGATTTTACTTAGTACTCATGGTAATGAGTAGTACATACGCTCTTAAAACGGAAAACCCCTTATCGGGTTAATCTCACGGTTGCGATCCCGTAGATTCGTTGAAACGAGACACCGAAGGGTTTTCTCCAATCTGCTCGTAACTAACTACATCAGCGTGTTACTAAAAACTTCGGGAATGCACACAATCGGAACCCACAATTCGTTGTTCACGGAATGTTATGCAATCGCAGAATCCGAATATGCGGAAGTAATTATTGTTACTCAGACACTTCTTGGCGGGAGTAGTGTCAGCGCAATTGTGGTTGGTATACGCGTTCTGTAACGTCTCTCAATTGGCAATGACAAAAATGGTCCCAATGTTGTTATAACAATATCGACACAAAAAGTTTAATCTAATGACCGCCTGGTCGACGAAAATTATTTTAGGATCTCCATATTTTGAGGCACATTTGATAGTTTATTATTATAAAATTAGACAACGTTGGCCGACTCCGGATTTGATTGATCTCACTTTCATATAGTGAAAGTTCATGGGAGTGTCTATATGTGTATGTGCAAACTTGCTGTTTTGAACATTCCATTAGAACACATCACGTATATATGCTGTATGTAATTTTATGCTTTCGTTGGCATAGCAGCAAGCTAGCTAAAACGACTATAATGCGTAGCTTCAAGCAGCGAATGGCGGCGATGTATATATAGCTACCGTAACTAGCAGCATTATGATTTGCGAAAGACTAGCATTATTTGTCGTTGTAGATGCATGCTGCAGCATGGATGCACCAAGTACAAATGCACAGACGAAAACCCTTCGCTTATCGCAGCACGAATACACATATCGAGTACGCGGCAGCGATTATTCTTGCTTAGCTTGCATGGTTGGTTGGTGGTTGCGAACGCGGCAGTGTTTGTCGCTGTCCGAAGAACCATTTGGTGCCTGTCGTCGAATAGATATCAGTGCTACTCAATGTAGGGACTTCACTAAACGAGGTGTAGCTAGTCTGCGCGCCACACTCCGCTCAAAGGTTAGACGTCGATGGGTTGTTTGCCGGCAACACGCATATTTAGCGGGCGCGAATACTGTGCAACGTGAAGCTAGTGCCTGCTTTTCATCTTTATGATGAGCGAGCAGCAGCTTTCGAAAGCCGTCGAACTTTTAGACTAGATCTACGGTAAGGTGCGTTGCGTGGATATATAGAACTAGCGCTTGATTTGGCCGAGTGAAAACCATTGAAGCTGAGTGACGACAACAAAGATGATGATGATGAAGTTGATGATAGTAATGTTACAGGTCGGTGTGAGAGGCGTAGCTAACTACCGGTGGTATATTTCTCAACCAGCAAAGTTACAGCGGCAATGGTTTGTTTTTGGTCTGCATATTTTGCAATGACAGCAGCTCGACGTAGCAGCAGCAGGGCACTCGGAGACGTAGCTGTCGGTTGCGACCCTGTAATTGACCTAGACAGCTGACTGTGCTGCTGTTGCGACTACCGAGGTGTCATGAGTCAGCTTTGGCCAGCGTAAGATGCTTTAAGGAGGGAAATCTGGGAATATAATTGAGAATTGTGCGTTTGACGTTGTTAATTGCGCAATTGCGGTCTGCCACACACGACCGTAACATGGTGGGTAGCTTGACTACGTAGTTATTGAAAATAACTGCGCGTTGCAGCTTACATGGAGGTGAGCTTAACAACGGCACATTTGTCAATTACATTCCAGATTTCCCTCCTTCAAGCATCTTACGGTTGGCCAAGCTGACTCATGACAGGCTCGGTAGTCATCACAGTAGCACACTCAGCTATCTAGGTCAATTGCAGGGTCGCAACCGACAAGTACGTCTTCGATCTGCTATCACTGCTCCAGTCGAGGTCAGCTACACAATTAGACTTCATTACGCGTCGATGTAAAATTATGAAAATCCATCAATTCAGTGATGACTTTTCAGTGCCACAAGCAGACCGAAAACAATTTAGTCCACTAAACGCTATTTGGGGAAACACTATTCGCTACGCGGAAGCTGTTTCATATATCGGTAAAATAATTTTACAGCAGTACGACTAATCTAAGCTGCTTGACGTTTCGCAGCTCAATGCTACGAATCTGCTTTCTTATATAATCCTTGTGGAGCTACGTGTCCGTCGTTAGTCCCGATAAAAATGCTCTTATATGGCCTTGTGCTTTTATATTTTTGAAAATAAATAGCTGTGTAAAGAGGCTTAGGACACAGATTTTTTGGCCCTGATTGGGCTAAAGGGGAAAATCAGAGAAGGGACCCACCATCTTTTCAGTATAGCCCCCAGAGTCTCTGGACCCCCAATCATCTCTTACGCCCAAAAGAGATCTCTTCGAGATCAGGGTCGCCCCTTTTTAGGTATAACCTCCTGATGATGCTAAATTATTGTTCTTTTTATTTGGATTTTTGGGGTATAGAGGCTTTTTTGGCAAATTTTTTCCTAAAGCTCCGCTTAATATCGTCACCCCCCTAACCCCCCATGGACCAGTTTTCCCTGCTCTTTCCAATAGAAAAGGTTTAGGGCTCTAGCTCTTCAAGGGGGTTCAGGAGAAGAGCCCAATTTCACAGGGGCCGGATTTTTTTAGAAATATGGATTTTGGTTTTTTGACCTTTTTGCACATAACTTTGGATTGGATTGACTGATTGGGCTCAAATTTGGATATGATATAGAACATGCAATGGACTATACGGCGATGCATAGGGTGTGACGATTACTGACGTCACAAGAAGATATGGCTCCCGATATCTGAAATGCAAGCGAAAAATGGGTATTTTGATGTTTGGAAATTAGGTTTAGACTGGGCTCAGTTTTAGAGTAAGCTTGAAGCTTAGGTTAGGATATCCGGAAATACTGCACCGGCAAACGCAGGCGAGGAAGCACCAGTACTGTGCACCCAAAACAGTGGCAGTTAGCCAGCGCAGCGGCTTAGTCTAAGGCTTAGGCTTATTTTGTTAGGCTTAATGTAGAACTCTATAAAAAATTTATTACAGACATTGGAACTAACCTCTAGACGCGATACATGTTTCCGATTTGGGCAATGAGTGCACCGACAATATTTTCAGCGAATTGTCGTCGCCACTGAAATTCAATAAGGGTTCGCTGGAATAGGCTATGAGGAACACCTTGACTTCGCCGAATGAAGGTTTTCAAATTTCCCCAGAGACCATCAATATTTTGCGTATGGGCGTCGGGATTGTCGGGATTAAGGAATTGGCGGTTATGGTGGCTGACCGTGGCGTGAGTATATTGCTGGGGGCTAGGTAGGCGGCGCAGTCCTGGATTTAGGTCTGGAAGCTGACGGTGATGATGCGGGTTCCCGGTCGGATATATTGAAATATTAGAGGCATGATTGTGTTGATGCTGCGCTTGGGGACGTGGAAAAGTAGACACTTGCCCGTTTTCTCGTTCAATCATGCCCACCACCCAACCACGCTGACGACGTGGCGTGCCGCGGATGTATTTTTGTCGAAAAAACTTCGACACGTCGACACCGGGGCCGCCCAACATGCTGTTTTGCCAATTATCACGGTCGTAAGCCACAGCGACATCCCTACAGTAGTTGTACCAGTTCGTAATGGTATCTGTGGCGACCCCTGTTTGCAAGCGAATGAAGTTTGACGGCAAGTTGTTGATGTAGCCAAAAATGATCACGAGTGTCGTTTCCAATGTGACCGGCAGAACATGAGCTGCTTCGAATAGATAATTTGGCTCGGCAATTTTTACAGCACCATTCATACTTGTCAAGGCGCGCGAGGTCATTACACGCAGCCAAATACATCGCGTCGACACATGTACATTGTTGGTTGTTAGCGATAAGTCTCCATTGGTCAAGGAAAACAAAATGTACTTGTTCTACGTAGCATTTTGTTATAGGTCATGCGCAAATTGTTAATATCAGGTTCAGGAAGTATAGTATTAAGGGGCGAAATGTTAAATCTAGTATTTTGAGGTCTGCCACGTGCTGCCATAACTTAATATTATGCTGTAAAATATAAGAAGTGGAAAATAAATCATCAATCGAGCGTTCCCAAAGGGTTACTTCCGAAGTGGTTAAGTGTTCTTGCGGATAACTTCAGAGGGAGGCCAGATATATCGATATGAATGGTACCATTGAGATTCTCCTGTAATGCTGGATCGATCTAGGTGCATCATGTCTATTTTACAAAAAAAATTTCAAAATTTTCAGGTGACATTTCACAGGTGGAACCATTGGGTAAAAACAGAAAAAAAATGAAAAAAAATTTTTTTCGGAAAATGGTCGTATGCGGTATTTTTGAACTGAGCTCGTCGAGCTGACTCGATTGGTACCAATTTCAGCGGCGTGCGACCATTTGATGATTTCTCCCCAGCCCAAACAGCGCCGATTTTTTAGTACTATATACCTCTTTGTCGGTCCTCAGCTTTCGCTTGACTAATTTTCATGCTTGACGGGTGCGTGGACAAAGCAATTTCTCTCGAAATGGAATGGAATGATGAGTCAAAAAATGCATGGCATTATTGTATTTCGGACTTTGACGAACTTCAGAAGCTAAAAATTCAAGCATTAGTTGACTTATGTGCAAACATGATGCGTATAGGGTTTCCGCGTCCTTTATATGCTTTCGAGAACGGATCGCCGCGTACGTTGTTTCACGCTGAATCCATCTACACGTTACTTTGTGCCTATTGCCTGTCAGTTTAACTTCGTTTTCCGTCTCCGCGGATTACAGCAGATCCGTTTGTTTTATGTTATTCTGCTGGAATCATGGAAAACAAGCAGTAATAATACTCCGCATTATAACAGTAAGTACAAAATTATATGTGTCCATACGGGGTAGAGGTTACCCTTTTGACAGTAGATGTGGTGTAGGGATTACTTCGTTTGAAGGTAGAACCCATTTGAAGCGCCGCGCTACCTCATACCACTGCGCGTTGAAGACGCTTGGAAAACTTTTGTATTTACAGAGTAAAGTTTTTAGTTTTGAAAGAAAATTGCGTATATATAATTTGAAGCGACTATAATTTGAAGAAAAAGCATAGAAAATTAACATGTTTATTCGGTTATATTCTGGTGTTCTGGTATTTCTTTTTCAAATTACGTGCCTGTACACGATTTCTGCGGGAACCGCGAACGCAGTTTCTCTTGTATTTCCTTTACAATACTTTGATATTATACCACTGAGAGCCACCAACCACTGAGAGCCGGTAAGTCGTATAATTTTAATATCGATTTTGAACAGAATTTTTAATTCTTGTTGATATATTTAATCATTAAAAATTTGTTATTATTGATTGCGAGTAATTTTTTTACAGTGGCAAAGCAATTTATATTTCTATTATAAACTGACTTAAGTGTTCACGTAAATTTTGTTTTAGGACAAAACACTTATCGATCGTTATTCGAATTTCAATGGAAAGTAGCTGCGAAGTCTCGTGATTTTACGCAGGTGCGACTGGTATTGTGCTGTGCTTGGTTTTTTGTTTGTTTGTCCAGTTTCTTTTTCCTGCGCAAAGTGATCACTAAAACAGTATAGAAATATGTATATACGTTAAGCGATCAATACGTTGAGGTCGTTTCGTTAATGTTGTGAGCTTTTGTTTATAGGTTTTAAGACGAAATATAGAATGAGCTACCTTGACGGTTTAATCCGCTATCGTTACTCGCAATGTTTTGAGACTGCGCTTGCAATTCGACAGCATGGTGGATTAATAACCTGATAGTATGACTGAAAATAGCAATTTTGTGCTGCGTACCCTGCGTGGCCATCCACGGATGAAAACAGAGTGGAGGAGATCCGAAAAAATTTGCATTCTATACAGACATCCTTCTTTAGATAGTTATTAACTTTACAAATAATCCGTTTTGTCTATCTTGCATTGACTAGCATGGATAATTCGGCTACAGGATGATAGAATTTCGCTTTGTTTACTCGACGCGCAATAGTATGTAGTTTGTAGCCGCGTTCACGTTTGCTCCGCTCTGATGATTTCCTGCCCAAATTTTCGGAAAACAGCAAGAAACTATTATGATACTGAAACATGATATTGGAAAACCAATGCTTCTCCATCGATAGTTGCAACATTGAAGCGTCTTAATTTTTGTCTGAGAATCCCTTTCTAAAAATCAAAATATCGAAGTTCAAAATTTTAACTAAACGAGTTGCTTAGTTTTTAGGCGAACGATTTTTCTAATTGTTTTTAAATTTACATTGGGTATGCGCTTAATGTTAAGTATTAATTTTTGGTCTGCTACTGCGAATATGTGTAAAGTGCTGTGAAAGATAAGTTTGAGGCACATATATAATATTCCTGAGTGCAGAATTGCCACGCTCGCTTCTCCCCAGTGGTATGGATTACGTACCCAACTACCAAATATAAGGTTCAGTCGTTCTGAGCTGTAGTGTTTTCAAGTCAATGTGTAAATTGTACTACATAGCTTTTGGAACCGCTTGGTAGATCGGTGTATCCCAGAATAAAAGTGTTGCTGTTACCCAATTTTTATCAAGATTTTTTGATAACAGTATTGTCATAATGTATGTATACTGCATGCAGCCGTATTGTGAATGCAATGTTATTTTCGGAAGACTCGTTCGCCGAATTCAACGCTGGCTCTTTTGGTGAATTTTGTAGAATAATACTTCGTTTTAGTTTTGGAAAGAATCGATCGCCGATATACGCATTTTGGACTTAATCGGTTATGGCTCTCGCGTGCATTACGGAAAATCGAGTGAGGGTAATGTTTGCTATTATTATAGTACCGCTGTAAACAAAAGCGAAGCTGTGATTTTAATTGGAAAATTTCAAGTTACAAAGCTTGACATCACGAATTCATCGTAAAAAATTTTTCTTAATATTTGAAATTAAGATTGAATGTTTCGGCTTATCAAACCAGTAACAAAATGATGTTTTGTAATATCAATTTGGTGTTTTGAACATTTATGTTGATTTAACCCAGTTTTGATCCTTGTGCGCACCCTACTTACTTGAATATACACGTATATACTTTTGGCTAGTCTGCGTAATGATACGATCCATCTTTCTGTGGCTCGACACTGTTTGAATGTGGAACCAAATTTTTAAACAGTCGGTTCTTTCAAAAGCATTCAATTTTTGTGTGTTTTGTAATTTAAAAATATCAGTATTATCAATTAATATACTACATATTATAATCGAGCAGCGAGGGGAAATGGGCGAGTGAGGCTAGTTTTGCGCTCATTGACTGTTTCAATGTTTCAGATCGAAGCTTTTGGACCCTCCTTTACAGTTACAGAATAACAATTACTATAATACACCAGCAATGCATTAATGACATACTGCCATAGTACGTAACTGATTTTCAAAATTTAATTTTTGGCGTTTTCGAAAATGGTTGGTATTGTTGACTGGGCTCTCCATTCGCTGAAAATTTTGCCAGGTGGCATCAGCCAGGGGCCCCCCTGGTTCCGAACCGGGCCCCCGATTTTGCCAAGAGAAAAACGGTTAAATTTCATGTCAGAAATCTGCCAAAATGCTTTTGATGGAGAGAAAAGCTATTTTGAAGCAAATTTTAATAAAATTTGAGAAATTTTTGGCTTCAGAACGGAATTTTATTACAAATGTTGATCAGTTATTTTGTACTTTGGACCCATTGGAAACAAAAAATTTTATAAGAGGCGAAGAACCGGGGGAGCCCTAAATTTTGCCAGGGGACACGAACCAGAGGCACCGAAAAATGCTAGTGCCCCCCACTCCCCCCAATTTGGAGAGCCCAGGTTGATTTTGTTTATCAAGAGTTCTAGATCTTGATCAGACGATTTTGTTCATGCTAACCGTTTTGGTCTGGGCGCCTCGGAATAGCTTAAAAATGAGTGCTGTGACCAAAACTTGTTATATAGCTGCTGTAGTTGTCGGTGAGTGCATGCACACGAGAAGATTTATAACTTAAAATAGCCTTTTTACCGGGATTTCGTTGAAGGAGCCGGTCAGAGAATTTTTTAATCTGCGAAATATACTCCAAATGGTGCAGTCGCATTATAGTACGGTTCGATAATAAAAAGTTTTCCATATCAGCCCTAAAATGGATGGTATTAGCACAGAAACAGTTTCCCCAATGTTGCCCGTTTTATACCTTAAAAGATGCGACTACTCCTCCGGTGATTCTGTCATTTTTGAATGCAACGATTTTCATTTCAATTCATGAAACGTCATTCATTCCTAAATGCAACGATTATTGTGAAGAGCTTGAAATACCCTGTAGCGAAATTTTCGCTCTGAAACACATTTTTGTAAAGATACCGTATAGCAGGCATAATGCCCCGACTTACCTGTTTGGTTAGAACCGATTCTAAAGTGTTGATAAATAACGTAAACATAAAGTACATGAATATATGGAAATATCTAGCATTTTTGAGCAAAATTTATTCACCCCTACTCAGGTTTTTTCAAAATGGGGTCAGCCTTATAATTTTTGGCTCGAGAATTTCACGAAATTTTACACAATAAAAAACGTAATTACGAAACTTAATTTGACATTATTACATAATTATAAATATATAAATTATTCTCTGCATGTCCCAAGCCAGGATAAACGATGAGGGCCATCCGTGAAACCAGCAACAAGCAACTATTTACAGATGTAAACACAAACGGCTCAAAGCCTGCGCTTTGTAACGGAATTTATTAGCAGACCCTATGTCTCCGAAGCCGGAACTGCCCTGGGTTCAACGTGGGTCCTGCAAAAAATTTTTTATTTGAGTCCAGACCCACCCGTGGACCCCAAAAAACCTTGCCCCCACCTCACTACAAAATTTTCCCCGAGAATGAACATGGCCCTTTTCGAAATTACCCAATTTTCGGAAGGCTGTGGGCAGGACAGAAGAACCCGGAATAGCTGTCCTACCGACCGATAACCCGTGTCATGCATTGTACAGGGTGCCATGGCTTGCGGAGAGTAAATTTCAAGAATACTTTCGTCAAAATTTAAGGACATAGAATCGTCATTTTTGATTCTATTATCTTATTTATTACCCCTCAATTTATTGTCGAGAACCCACCTCATTTCTAGCCTCTGCACAGTTGTCCCCAAGATTTTCGAGCTCCCTTTGTGTTTTGACTGTTCCCCCAGACCAGCCCCTGCAGCACTTCATACGTATTTTGAGGCTAAGTCAAAAATGATCTTCCTAACTTGCGCTGTCTATTCATTTTGCCAGGGGGCGTAAGCCGGTCCCTCTAGTTCGGGACCACTGGCATTTTGCCAAGAGAATAAGGGTTAAAAATTATGTCAGAAATGCCAGAACGCCTTTTATGGATAGAAAAAACTATGTTGAAGTAAATATTGACATAATTTTAGAATTTTCTTACTGATTTTAATCAAATTTTATGTCGTTTGGGGTGTTTTTTTACCGAGCGGAAACAAAAATGTTGCTAAGAGGCGATGAGTCTAGGATCCTAAAATTTTTGCTGGGGGGTGCTTCAAAATGCCATCCGCCACCGTCAAAAAAACTGGAGAGATCAGCAAACATAAAACAGTTATAGCAAAATTCGATATTGCTGTTTATAATTCCACCATTCGTGAGAAAATTCCAAGTAAAATGAAGCGCCTCATCCTGGAATTCGCATTTTCAGTATGTAAAAAATGAATATGCAAACACAGCGATCAGTAAGTTGTAAATGCATGAAAAACACAATAAAATACTGACCCCCATTTCATCTTGTGGAGACTCGTTTTTCCTCCAGTTGACGTACGGAAAATTCCCTCATGGATTTTGGTAACCCCAAGCTCGAAACCCACGGTAAAATTTTTGTCCTGTGGAGAGGGCAGGTCAAGCGACACGTTTTGGTTTTTAAGTTCACTGTTGCATGAACTGTGCTGTGTGAACATGTGGAGGTCGACATAACTGCCCCTCTCCCCCATATTTGGAGAAGTGAGATATCAGTCGTATTGGAGCTATGTAGGTGTGCTTCCATTCGTATACCAACTTTTTTAGGAAATATATAACTATTTATGTAGCGATTGTGCCGCGAAAAACTTTGGTTTTTCCAATGTAGCCACGTAACTAGCAGAATTATTATATCTAGATGACTAAGTTTGTCCCCGTACACCATGGCCGGTTGGATGAAATTAAACATTTTAAGTATAAACAAGGCAAATATCGAAAAAATGCGCTTTTTCCTTTTTTATTAGCGACCCTTACTATAATTGCATATTATCTACTTAGTACTGCAGTATACACGATAGAATACATAATATAACTGCATAATGGAGACCCGCGACTTACCGTGCATGATACTTAGCCAAATCGAATTACAAAAAGTGTTGAAAAAATAGTCCGGAAAACACGTGACTAAAAATCTCGGGTTAGGGGGTGCAAAATCTAGGACTGAGGGTTAGTGGCTTTGCCAAATTGTCTTCATTGAACCGGGGATGGGACCGAACTGGTGGGGCCCCAATTGAACTGCCGACTGAAAAACGCGAAAATAGCATATGCGCGAGTAAACTTAGGATGACGCCGCCGACCATCCCATTTTGTAATTTTGTTTATAAATTGTTATAGAACGCTTTTGGCCTATTGAAATTCGACGTAACACTGTTCGCGATCACACTGCTCGCGATTGAAATATGTATAGGTATTTTGTGTTCGCGAAAATTCAAGTAAAACTACCCAAATTTTTGAGAACGAAAGTTTGTCGAATTTGAATTAATCGATTTGTTCACTAATACATAGAGCTTAACTACAGAGTCGATTTGCTTGTGACGTCACTTTTTAAATTTGTTCGCGAACACTGAATAAACTAAATTTAAATTAGGCACTAGGGAGCCAAATTTGTTCAGGTTGAAAACGCCGAAATTTTGGGTGAACACAGTGTATAATTTCTGGCACTTGGATTTGATTTTGTCAATTTTCAGTTACGAGAAACCGAATGAAATTCAGCGTATTTTCCGTAAGAACTGTTTGAGATTCGATATGGCTTATGACAAAATAGGATGGTTCGTAGGGACAAATCAAGTTTACTCACGTATAAAGAGTTGATTCGCAGTAAATATGCAAAAATATTACAATTCATATAGGGAGACCCAATCGACGGTAAGTCTAGCGTTTTTAGCACCATAGTGTAATGATATTGGGACTTTTGTGAATCTCATGAAGAAAAACTGGGTTTTTTCCTCGCAGGGAAACATTTGCAATTGTTTGTCGTGCAGAAAAATATCTGGGAGCCGAACTGGGGGGGGGGGGCAAAAGGAATTTCTTTGCACAATCGCGAACTACGCTACAATGGATTGTGTAACATCATTTGTTTGTAATATTACAGTAATTGAAACGGTGCGAGTGGAGTTTCCACAGCTGGCGCTAGGAGGAAAACAGTAAAGATTTTTTGTGTGTCGCTGTCGTTCATCACTCATTTTCGGATGGACGGATTTCGACAAAGTTTATTGTTCGATAGCAAAAGTGCTTTAGCTGAGCGTGAACAGCTCCGCCCCATTTTAGAGGTCCAAATGGCAGAAAAACTGGTTTTAAGGGTTCTTTGCCAAATTTTGCCATATGTGTACCAGTGTTTTGCAGCCATATCTCGCGACACAGGCTTAGCATCGAAAAGTGGAGACCACCAAACAGAAACAGCTACAACTTTGCTGTAGTTGGACTTTTTACTGGGACCACTTCCTGAGTCGCTGTGGACTCCAATATGGTTCATCGACCCTGTGCCAGAAATAACGATTATTCAAATTTCACCGTGTTATTGCTTTTTTACATTACAAGGAGTGTCTATTAGTTATCAAGCACGCCGAATGCTGTGGTTTTGCTATCTAGAGTCTAACTTACAATGTTATGCCTCTTCATGGTGTTTCAAGAATTTTACGTTCGACGAACCCGATTTCTAAATATAGTGCGCTTTCATTTGTCTGATTATTGCATGTAGGGCATTAAAATATTGTCTATATAGGTATTTCTGAAGCAGAATACAATGATTTGGTTATCCAGAGTCGAGCGTGCATATTTTATGTCTGTCGTCGGTTTTCACTGGTTTTAATGTCAATGAACCCGATTTGTAGAATATAGTGTATCTTCATTTGTTTGGCTACATGTGTATTGCGTACAGGTAATAAAGAATTGTCTACATAGGTTTTCCAGTAGGCTGACTACGATGGTTTGGTTATCTAAAGTACGGCACGGGTATATTTTGTCTTGAGAACTTTTCATTCGGTTTAGGGTCAATGAACCTGATTTTCAGAATATACTCGGTCTTCAGCAGTTTGCTACATAACATCAAAAATTGTGTATTATCGAAGTTTTTCGTTATGCTGAATACAATGATTTGGTTATCTAGATAAAGCGTTCATATTTCAAGATTTTTCAATGGGTTTAGGGTCATTGAACCGATTTCCAGAATGTAGTCTGCCTTCAGTTATTTCAGCTACGTATTGCGTTCAGGTAACAAGGAATTATCTATAATAGAATTTTGGCGACATGTCGAGTGTATGAATTCGGAGAAATGAGAAACCGTAACGTTCACATACAGTGGAACAACTCATTAAAAATATATTCCTGTTACGAAACAAAGATGTAACTCACCAAAAAATATTTATTTGCTGTTCAATAAGGCATAGATGCAGCACAACTGATAGTTAGATTTTAATCCGCACCGTACGAGTGTTAACTCAGAACTGCTTGGGAATGGTGAACAACATTATATAAGAATCTTAACAGAGACACAGTAGCACAGAAAACATAAACAGAATTTGCCACAGACCGCATTACACCTCGTCCCTTTCGCACCACTCGTCTTGTCTGACCCATTGATATAACTACCGCTACACGAAGAGATACGTTTAAATACAGTGAAGATTTGAAATCAGCACACACGAAAACACATATGAACTTATTTTGAGCCACAAATCTATTAATATACCGCTGGAAGTACTGTCACGGAAAACTATATATGGTGTCGGGCCAAATTTGGCCTCAAATACCAGTTGACCCAGGGGTCGTGTATCAAATCTGTTGACACCCTCAGGTAGTTCCCACATACCATATTGCGTTCAAATCACTTCAGTGGTTACATAGCTACACCTCGACAAAGATTGACCAAAATTTTGGAAATTTGACAATTTGCTGAAGTCGCCTATGCCCCATATTGACCCGATCAAAACAATTTATATACCCATAAATAAAGCTTCCTAGGACACATATTTCTATATTAAAATGATTCAAATCGCCATAAGGGTTGCCGAGTTATGAGCAAAAATGGCCCATTTTACCCATGTACCCCTAGGTACCCCCTTTGACTCCTGAGGTGGGACCTGGGTCGAATCGGAATAAAACCTCCAAAAGGCACATCAAGAGTATTTTAGCTTTCATTATGAGCCCTCACACGTCCATATCGGTTTACGTTGAGATAACGAAGTCCTTTTTACTGAGAAAAATAAACAGATGCCCATCTTTTTCACCATAGTGCGGTCTAGTGTGAATTCTTCAACTCCGAAGCTAGCGCTTCTCCATCTCCGAATTCAATAAGTTTTCTGGTATGCTAAATACGATGGTTTGGTTGCCTAGAGACCATCACAGATACTCTTGATGCGTTGTCAATCGATGGATTTAGGGTGTACGATGATTTAGGGTTTTCAATGGGTTCAGGGTTCAAGAGGTTTTAGGATGGCATATACATCAAACACAGCCTGTTACATGTGTTTAAACTGATAACTTAAAATTGAAACCATGCTCACTCCGTTTGACCATCGCTTGCAAGTTAGTCGTTAATACTAAAGGCATGTGTGAAGATTTTTCAGGGGAGGCTTTCGATTTATCTGATTCTGGAAGTAATATGTTCAATTTGTCGTCATCAACTGATATCGATGCAAATAACATTGTTGGTCAGCGCGTTTTGCAGGTGAAATAATGGCTAAATAATATTTAATTATGATGGGTTTCAGGTGTTTGTATTGTGGCTTATCCGCAACCGTTGAAAGGAGTGTGACTGTGCAAGTGGGGCGTCGAAAGACTGCATTTATCTTTCAATCCATCGAATAACCTTGAAATTATAACAATATGCGGAGGGAATTTGGTGGGTTATAAATTTTCCTGGGGCGAGGTCGTGAGCCTGAAAATTCGATGACGAAGGTTCATGAACATCATTCCTAATCCAGCTTATCAACGAAACTGGTCTTACAGATAGTACATTATTAATAATTATTAGATTTCGTTAAACAGATGTTATTTTGATGCGCCGGGACGTGCGGCGGAAACTTGCGGATTTGATACGTTAAAGGTCAATGTTGAATTACGATTAAAACCACGATTGAATTTATCCACCATTATTTTATATTACAAAACACTGTTTTTATTAAAACAGGCGTATTAGAGGTTCTTTCGACAACTACGTTGTTTTGACGACAAATTGATGTAATCATCTCGGAACATTGGCTGATTGCAGGCATTTGTTTTTGTTCTTGTTTTAACTTTATTTTTGTTGCAGTTCAGTAACTTTTTATAATTTGAAAAAAAATTGCACATCAAATAAAATGAACTGTGTGTATTAACAGCATGAAAATATATAGCGTGATAAGTTTAAAATAAAGTTACAGGTCAGCAATGGTAAAGAACCGGGAATCGGTAACCGCTTCCGTCCATTGTCTTCTGAATTCTGGTTACACGGCAGTAGGTTGTATAACGGAACAAGCGAAGTTTTCACTGATAGTGCTACGCGAGAAATGATGAAAAATTTTTGACAGTCTGTGAACACACATTTCATCTTCGGGAGCGGTACATTTCGTTAAATTTTTTGTTTCTTCAATAAATCATTGATGAGTTTAGCTAATCGACCAACTTTTTTCACCATTGAGTACCTGTGTTTCGGAAACCAGGAAACCGCCGTAGAAAACTTTGATAAACATATTTTTCCAGTGGGACCACAGTAACGTCGCAATTACACTACCAGAAATTTGGACTGTGAAATTTCTGTGTGCTATTGCATTCTTGTGCTTTCAAACTAGTGTGTTAAAGATTTTGAATACACGCAGAATACAAAGGCTCAGTTGGCTAAAGTCCAGAACGAATTTTTCATAACTTTTCAGGGGCGTTAGGTCCAACGAAGCCGATTTCCAGAGTACGATCTGTCTTCAGTTGTTTAGCTATATATATATTGCTTTCAAGCCGTTCAGAACGGTTTTTGTAGAATTTAGGTACGTTAAATTAGTGTGGTGTGGTCCTCTTGAATCCAACATAACTGTGTCGTGCTTTGTAGTGGCTTCAGCCTTATGAAAGGGCGAAGCGAATTTAACGAAAAAACTCCTCTGTCGTCACACATTTGGTTATGCTTGGTTTTGGAAACCTTTAGCTAAGCTATTACAGGATTGACGACGTGCGGAATATGGCGTTACTTTGCTCTTATCAGACGAGCGTTATAAATCATCAGGGGTTTCAGAGGTTTGTGGTGGTATGTAGCTACATCGAACACAAAGCATGTTAGAGGTGCTTCCACATGATAACACCTAATGAAGGACCCACGCTTGCTTCGCTTCGTTTACGAGATACTAGTAAATATATTTCTGGTGCAATTTTTTGTAGATTGCTTCGGTATTGAGAAACTTGTCGTTCGAAATGTTCAATCACGAAGTATTGTCTGGTTCGGAAACGATGCTCAAGTATGTTCTTATAATCAGGTCATGGTTATAGCAAAATAACTGCACAAATTTAAATTCTTTTTATCTAAGTAACTTATGAACAAAAGTACAAAACTGTTCATCTGTTGTCACGAATAATTTAAAAGACGCCATATGGATTTGTGACCACCCAACTCATTGGGTGTCACAGAAAGGTCCCACTTTAGTAACAAAGCCACTTGTTTAAATATGTAAGGTTGTCTTCCTATGAAAAAGTGTCATTACGTGAGAAATTCGGTGAAACATTGAACATTGCACTGGGCTTGGACTTCTAACAACAAACTTTATCCAGAAATTATTACCAGCAGCCGAGTGATCAGAGTAACGGCGATTGCTCTGATGTTAAGGCCGTTATAGCGAGCCCGAAACATAAGCAGTTGCTTACCAATCTTCCGTTACGCATAGCACAATACATTATTATTGAAAGCATTGAAACATCTTGAAGGTAAAACGGCTTGTATGTAACCCTTATAAAGTTGAAACAGAAAAGGAACAAGTCTCTACTTGCATGTGAGTTGCAATTTCTAGCGTTTATTGCTCGTGTGCAGATGTCACCGAACACAATGCTGCCTTCAAGGCTATGATACAATGCCATTGCGCTCGCATTAAGAATATAATAGTTTTACCTTTGGGAGTTGTTAAGTTTGATTCATGATACGATAAGAACAGTGTTGCATTTCACTCTAGCCGTAAATAGTTTGGGGCTCCGCTTAAGTTTTGGCCTCCGAACAAGCCGATTTGACTTGGTTTTTAATTCGAACCAACCCTGGGGTCCTTCTTTTTGTTATCCTTTGTTTGCATGCCTGGAAGGGGATCCGATTCTTACATTAATATTTTCAACCACTTTATTGTTTAGTATAAAGACGAGAGTTTGGGCATCGACCGGAAAATCCGGCCGGCCAGCTTTCGTCGCTTTCTGAGAAACGTTATCGTGCTTTATTTGAATATTTGCATTAGATATATCAGCTTGTTTTACTACCGTTAAATAATATTATACGTTGTATAATAGTCGTAGCCATGTAAGACGATGAACTTTGCTCATAACCTATATTTTATTACTGTAGATAATCTTGTTCAGCAACGTCTGTAAATTAAAAGCCATATCGCTTTTATTACGTGACGTTCACGAAATTATTACGTGACGTTCACGAAATTATTACGTGACGACCCCCATTGTGATGTTTTGTCCACCAATGGTATGCCACACTATCCAATGGTATATGGTGTATAGCTGCACTGTATAAGGAAATAGATTGTGTATGAGACATCATCAACTTAAGTGTAGTATCTAAATCTGCATATTGTTTATTACTGACGGTATCAAGGACACCATCCACAAACACATTATGTAAGGTGCGTAAATAACAGCATGGTTTTACGAATTTTATGGTGTATTGCACATCATACTATTATCAACACCACACTACCTATGTATACTACTTAATATACCATAAGCAACGTCATGGTGTCTAAGATATAATATAATATGGTATGGCGGCAGAGACACCTAGGGGACAAAACTTTCATATGGAGTCTATAATGTAAACTCCGTATTAGATCTAAAAGTTTCTTAAAAATGGAACAGGGTCATTCAGAAGAGATTAAAGGGACAACTATCACAAGATGTGTGGAATATTTTTAAAATTGAAATTAAATTCCTTTTTTACGATTAAATTCAGTAAAATTTCAGTCAATTTACATTCATTTGACAAAACCGAATGAGTTTAGTTTGTTTAACTCACCTTCTTAGACAAACATGATAGAGCCTACCGGAGCCAAGCACAAGACCACGGGGAATCAAAAGGACTTCGACTTTGGTTCCTACGCTTTATGACCATCCCATGCAATCTCTCACAATGCCCAAAACGGAATTCGACATGAGGAGGTTTGTCAAGGATCTAGTAAAAATGTAGCAGGTCGGCGGGAAAAACGAAACATCTAGCGACAGGCGTTAAGTCAACCTGTGGGGTACAAGGCGGTGCTACGGTCAACCGAACTTCAACAAATGGTCTGTCACGGTTACATCTTGGGAAAGTAAATCCCCATGATCCAGGATACTCTCTATGTTTTCACTTACAATCTTCGATCCCCGACCAGCACTTGCTAGCCCCCTTCGCGAGACTGAAGACGTCTGTGCGGGTCCTCCAGCGGTCGAATCCCATTTCAAACGCAAAACAGAAAAAGCACGAGAAAGCGAAATTCATTATGAAACTATACTTAACTATGATTATGAAACTATACTTACTATACTATACTATGGTTTTTGACTTGGTTTTTGTTTTTAGTGTGCAATCTATTGTCAATTTTTATCTCTACTGGCTTCGTAATAACTTTATAGTTGCAAAGTACAGAGTCTTCTTTGTATTGTTTAAATGGCTCGTTTTATTGTGTGACACGCCACTTGCTCATGCGATATTTTGTTTGTGCTTACTTTTATTGAACGGTAGTTTTTATGTTCTTGTCCGTTTTATTTAGGGTAAGCCAGTGATTACAAAAACTTTCATTGATAGCCGTTATATGGCCAGTTTACCCATTAATCAGCTCCCTCGTTGCATTAAAAGTTTACTGATCCAGACTGGTTTCTCAAATATTTATCACTCTGTAACTTTCGAAATATGAAACGAACATTTGCAGTGTAATCTATTGTTGAATTCTGAGTGTAGTGAACGAAACGAGCGGATCGAAGAGTCCTCACGAGCCGTATAGTGGTGAAATTTGATAATGTTCGTTATTGAGTCTTTAGCGTGATACGCATAACTCAACTTTGGCTTTACGAATTAACTCGGGCGGTGGCTCATATTTAAACCTCGAAATTTCTAGCAGGGCACGAAGCCGGACTGTAACGTCTTACACTCGAAAACAGGGCCGAAAAGGCTCTGGCAGGGTTGCACAGTGCCCGAAAAATTACGCTGTTTATTGCATCTCGACAACCGGTGCACATTGTGTAGACAGCTGGTTCAAATTAATTACGCTCATTTTGTAGAGTAAATAACCCTCAGTAATAATTGCACAAAGTGCTTTGCTGTGTGATTCTTTTAGAATAGGTTTAGGTCAAAACAGATTTTTGAATGTGCACATGAGACCCAAAATATACAGAAACTGCAATACCCCTGCAACCGCTCGAGCTATATGTACGTAGCTACTAATGGTATCCTGCTATTATCTGTATATTTATGCTGTAGGATTGGGTCAGAAGCGGTTTTTAAATCGTCAAATAGGCCCAAAATACAAGAAAACGACATTATGGAGACATTACGACATCTTTTTATTGGTCTCATTTGGTACAGCAATTCAATCTAAGTCACATGCTGCGCTGTGACTGACATTACCTAAAATGAGTTTTTTTAATGGGCTCAGGAGGCCCCAAGCAGGGGCATACAGTTTCCTTAAGTTTAAAGATGTTTACACATTTGATATTTACATTTTAGCTACATATTGTTTTTGCAAGAACGTATAGCTGTCATGCAAATATTTTCAATCCATATTGCAGTGTTTCGGCATTAAAAATAGTAGTAATTAAGTTTTAAAATTATTTAGTTTATGGAAAACATGAATTTAATAATTATGGGTAAATCAAAGATTTAATGTAAATTGCTGGTTTTGGAACACGGGGAGAAAATCGAGAAATTATTACGACCATTATTTATCTTTTTTATCACATAACGAGCTCGGGGGTATATATGTTATAAATAAGTAATTCTATTTTGTTCGCTTTTTAGATTCATGGTTGCGTGTATTCGAAGCAAATGGCCGGCTCTTCAAGTAATGGCATTCGATACGTTGAGCAATATTGCAGCTACGGTAAGTTGCGTCACTTAAAGCTGTCATAAATCATTGTGCACTAAACTTCTTCTATCGAGGTACAATGATCGTCTGTTTGGGGTCAAGTGACCAACGCTATTAACCAGATTTTATATTTATTTTCATGGTGCAGCAATAAACATTTTTGCATCATTACTGCAGGATTATAGCCGGCTTCATTGTCGCTGGAATACCTATCTTCTCGGTTAGGTTAAGTCCCAAAAAGCCTTGAAATAGTTACTGCTTCGGTTAAAAATATATTGGCTGTCAATCGTAGTATGGCTCTATGAGTCAAATATAGCATTGTATTTTCAATGGCATATTTTCTATTTCAGATGTCGCTTGATGAACGCGACAGTTGGACAACACAGTTATTATTCGAAACGCTCTACAACTCGCTGCATTCCGATGATAAATTTCATATTATGCGGGGTAAGAGCTGTTTTCTTCGAGTAAGATTTTGCCAAAAAAACCTCTACAATTTTTCTTGAGGATACTGTGGAAGAGAATAGGGTGTGCAACGACAGCAACGGGCGCGGTTAGGAGCTGTCGAATTTTGTTTGATCCTAAGGAGTTCACTTGCTCGAATACGCACCTGGAAGACATTCTGAGCATAAACGTTGTAATTTTATGAAGTACATAAATAGTACAAAACATAGTAAAATAGTGATGTATACAGTACTCACCAGAAATGAGTCACTTTTCGAACGAATACAGAACAGAAATTGGAAAAAAACTTCGAACAACAGATCTCGACGACATTTAAAAAAGCGCTCCAAAATTTCGAACTCATATCGCATAAAATTCGAACACTTTTCGAGCATATTTTTGAATTTATCGAAAGAACAGCACGCATTTCTGATGAATAGGTTCTCTAAACTAAAAACTGCTAACGCTTAATTCGTTTTGGGTTTAATGCATTTTCATATATGTAATACCACCCGCTTTGTAGTTTGGGCATGGGGAAAGCCAAGAGTACCCTAACAGATCAGAAGTACCTGGTGACTCCAACCCTACATCAAAATGCCGTGATGTACAGGTTCAACGTCGAAAATGGTCAGCATCGACCGTTTCCCTGCCATGCGTCCTTTCGGTGTTATACGTATTGTTTCTTCAGCATGGCTGCGCCCTGGAAAATCCTGGAATTTGAAATGTGTCTTTGAAAATCCTGGAATTTGGAGTGCTTTCAGTAGTAAAACACCGGAATCCTGGAAAATTGGGAGAAACATCCAGGAATTTCGAGGCTAATTTTTTGAGTTCATAGGATTCAAAAAATTTTGCCGCTTCGCACAACACACCAGCCACATCTACGGTAACGATCGAATGAATAGGATGCACGAGCTGTAGCTGTACCCATCACTTTTCGTTTGTGACTCGCTCGCGAAGTGACTCGTGCTGAAGTTTTATGGGCAATGAAGCTAGTTGTTGCGCATTTGTCACAAAGAGGTTGTATTGTTCGCAGAGATGTTTCATGATAGTGCCACTGCCAAACACTTTGTCTTAGCAAGAGTAAAGCTGCGTATGTCATCACGTTTGGTCTTGCTCCTTATTTCAAGCAGGAGCTCTTGTGCCAATTATCGGAATACGATTTTTTGTCCATATGCTTCGACGAAGCGCTGAACAGTGTTTCACAGAGTAATCAAATGGACATTATCGTAAGATTTTGGGAACACAAAAAGAACACTGTATCTACACGCCATTTGAACTCTACGTTGCTCGGTCGTGCTCACATACATTATATACAGGGTCGCAGCGCAAATGCAATGCTGAAAGTCCAGAATTTGCACATGTGGGAGTTTTAAAGTTTGTGGATAGAGCGTCCTGGAATATGCTGGGAAATACTGAAATACTTGGCATAAAAAATGACTTTCGCAATTTTTGGTGAGAAGTCGTGGGAAAAGTACCTGAATGTGTGTTTATTGTTGGTTTTAGTGTCTCATATGGAGTTTTCTGGGCAGATAATCTTATAGGAAGTGTTAAAAATATTGTTGGGCAAATATTTTTTTACACTTCTGGTTCATACTTGGCATAAAACAATGACGTTTTCGCAATTTTTGGTGTGAAGTCGTGGGAATAGACTTAAAAAGAACTTAACTAGTCTATTCAGAAAATACTATCCAAATCACAGCGTTAGAATAGTCTTCGAAGTTGGGCGTAGAACTAGAGGTTTCTTTTAGTTTAAGGACGAGATCCCGGATGCCCTGAAGTCCTTCGTTGTTTATAAGTATACCTGTTCTGCTTGTGAAGCATACTACGTAGGCAGTACCTGCCGTCATTTAACGACTAGGATTTCGGAGCATGTGGGCATTTCGGCTAGAACCAGAAAACCTCTCCAGAATCTACAGTGCCAATACTCAGCTGTTTTTCAGCATGCGCAATCTTGTAATAGTTTATCGGGCCCTGAACAATTTTCAATTATCATTAGCGTTCAAAATTCCCAATATTCATCCAGTGAAATTTAACCATAAAACACACAAACCCGAGCCTTAATGACATCTCGGCGTTAAAGGCATTGATGTTGTTCTATAATTAGATTCTACGGCTTATTTGTTTCTACTATATATATGATGATTGTAATGCCATGAAGGCACCTATTAGTATACGTAACCTGTATATTATTGTCACTGTTGTAACCGTATCGTTGTTGGCCATAAAGGCTTTATTGGCGTACTTGAATTATGTACCATTTCTATTGCTTTTTGTTGCACTTTTGATGGCTATAAAGGCACGTATTATGCATTCGATTCGTATAATCCTGATCATACCATATACCTGTGTACCATTGGAATTGCTGTTGATGCTCCTATGTATTTTTAGGTATACGTACACGATTTGGCAGCCTGATTTGAACAGTACTTGTTGTACCATAGCTGTACTGTTTTCTTGTTGGTAATGACCATAAAAGCGCCAATTCGTGTGTAATTCCATTGCAATTTATACCAATTGCCATTTGTATGATAATTGTTTTTATTGTACCCTTGTAATTCATAAGTTTCTAGGTGCAAATAGTCGGGAGTAATTTGTTTTGCTTAGGATGGTTTTTAGGAAAAGTTAGAGATCTTTACGCATATAAATTAGTACTTTAATGGGTAGAAAAAGCGAGTATGGCGAGCTCTTGCCATACTCGACTCTTGGGACGATAAGACGGTACACGACTCCCCGCCGAACCCGATATCTATAAGTATAGGAATAGCCCTACCCCGCATGGTAAGACCGCGAAACTCATCACGATTTTTCATAGGAAAGACTGGCCGTGACGGATACCCGTCACGACCGTTTTCACGAATGAGAACTACAAAAATATGGCTGTTCGCCCTATGACGAACAGCAAACGAGCAAATTTCCTGAAAATATTAATAAGAAAAACGAAATATCATTTACCAGGGTTCAAAATGTAGCAGCCCACTGGTAAACTGCAGTTATAGGTAAAACATCAAACTTACCAGTGTTCAATGTTATCATTGTCATTGGACGAAAATTTTAAGATAAAATTATTAAAATCCGTCCACTCGGAATTAGGAAGTGCGGCTCCGGGCCGTAACTTGGGAACCGTCGAAAAACCTTAGATTGAGTACTTAACATTTTTGGTAGAGAATTCTAATTTTACGATCTTTCTAATGAGACCGGTCCCGTGGAAATCCGATTAGGATCCATGGACTTATTAGCGAATGACCAGGTATGTACAGCAAATAAACCATATGTTAATTTAATTACTTAGCGAATAATTGACAGAAAATGCATAATTGGTATTATTAGATTCTTTGCAACCCAAACTTTCTTTTGAGCCGATCCCGCTGTGCCAACTTTTAGGTACCCCCTCCCGTGAAAATCACAGAAATGACGCCCCGACAGGCGTGTAACCCCTCATTGGATTTCCGTTGTCAAAACTAACGCAAATATATACCCAACACCCTACAGAAATGCAAGCCGAACCCGCGGGAGCCGTCTAAAACACTTCCTTTCTTTACAAAATTTCAGATGGGCTCGCCCAACAGCCTACCTTCCCCTTTTATTGTCCGAAAGTGAACCTGTTACATATCGTCTTATTCGGACGGACACACTGAGTCCGAATCCGAACCTCTCTTATTGTCCGAAAGTTAACCTGTTACATATCGTCTTATTCGGACGGACACGCTGAGTCCGAATCCGAACCTCTTTAGGCACTTTTAGCCATTTCTGAGGGAACGGGACCTTTTTTATGCCTTCTGCACCTCGCATGTTTACATAGCCGCGTTTCTTTGCCCAGCATATATATTTTTCGCAAACCTGCGTACTTGTACAGTCAATAGTTTCTAAATTATCGTTTTGCCCACCATTTTATATTGACTGTATATAAAATTAATATTAAACGAACGGTCGATATAAACTTCATATTCATTCTGCTATTAGCATCGCCAAGGCATCTCCGTAAGTAAATATTAGTATCACATGGCTTTATAATCAGTTAAATTTAGCTTAACGCTGAAATCCCACACACGCACTTGAGTAAATATTACACTGATATAAAAGTAGTGATGCTCTTTAAAGTCTTCTGTAGAATCCAGAGCTGTTCAGCTTGATGCTGTTAGAACCACCGAATTTTACGATTTAAAGTAAATATACTTGACCCTCGTAGCTGATATGAAAGCAATATTAAAGCTAACGGTTTAATATTAAGGTAATATGAAGCTTGGAAGTTCAGTAAAGCCTTATCAGCAAACATATACGAGTTTGTATAAAGTTTAGGCTGAAATTAGTTTACATTTGTGAAGTCATCTTTAAACGACCGCGACCCATCAACCGAAAAGTAAGCCATTAAGTACATATTATTAGTATAAAGTTAATATTAAGGCTTATAATTTGATATAAAGTTTACTTGGAGTTTATACATTTTAGTTTAAAATCCAGTAGAAGTCTCTGGAAAGTTCCATATAAGCTGATGGCAGTTTTGTACACGGTGGTCGTAAATCAGATTTGATAGAAATTTTGTATTGGTCGATATAAACAAAGTCGTAAATCTTATTAAATTACAAAAAATTTCATATTAAAATGGTCCGGTCCATTTTGACACTAAATTGTCTCAGGTTATACACAGAAAAGTCTGTTTTTGAAGTTATTTAGCGTGCAAACGAGCATAGATCAAGGCTCGAATTGCGTATCTTTATTACCGTGCTTGAAGGATGATTTAATAGGAACTTGGAATCGAATTTAACCAGTAGTATCGTTGTAGGTTGTAGAAAATTTTATCTTATACTCATGGTCACCGTCCGTATGTGTGTATGCGAGTAGGAAAAGAACAGTCGCACTAGAGAAAATTAGGAGTCGTACCGATGATCACTTAACAAAATTACTGTTATATCGATATGTATAATTACTCTTTTGTTGTAATAATTTGGTGTATGTTAATCCAATTGCTACTTTATCTCAAGTACGAAAATATGCGCATATGACGATGTACCATAGCCGTGATTAGGATAAGCAAGATCACGACCTGCATTCCCACTTTGTACGCTTCGTCCCGTATGCCACAATTGTAACCGTTAATTACCACTTTCCCTTACCTGAACCTGTTGTTTTGTCGGAGTACCCCTAATAGCAATCGTACTACCGAGCGAATAGTTAGTTGAATGGCGCATCTCACGATAATGAACCGTTTTACGCTTCGTGGTACTCACCTGTATTTGCGTTTTACCCTGACCCGCTTTAAATGAGGAAGGTCAGCGCAGCTGTCATTGGAAAAAGCTTAGCAGTTTACGCCGTGATTTGAATCAGCTGTGAGTTCGATGAAAAAGGCGATGACTCCGCAACTTACCCCGTTTGTAGCCCTGCTCATTCTTTTTATAGCGTATCATACTAGTGACATTGTACCTATTGTATTAACCCGTGCAGTATGTTCTTGTCCATATATGATTTTAACTCATTAGTAAACGCTAAATCAAACCCGAGTAGTCCACGCGTTTTGTCGACCCCAGTAGCGATAGATAATAGAAAGGGTTTGAAATCCGTCACCCCAATCGACGACCCATGCTCAGGTTTGACACACGCATTGAAGAAGCAAACCTTAGGGTGACTTGCCGATTTCATTTTAATTGTATTACTGTGTGAGTTCGACTCGTGCGACTAACAAGGAAAAGTTGCCGCAAAATTAAAACTTTCGCTGAGCACCCAGAATAGGAATTCACACGCGAATCCAACGGTAAACGTTTAGGGATTTGTCGGACCCCAATGGGGTGTTCTGGCTAAATTAATCGTTCAGGAAAGCAGAAAATCGATCAATCCAAATGTTTAACACACTTCCCGGTTGAACGATGATAGGGAATAGTGGTATGGTGTCTTTGGCCTGAGAGCAGGTGACGGAGCCAACCTCCCCGGGGACCTCAAAGGTAGTACCTCTACGTGCGCAACCCGTGCGGCAGGATCAGAACACATCCTGTGAAGCGCTCCTGCGGCTTGATAAGCTCCGTAATTTCTTGAGCCTGACCCGAATCAAAAAGAAAAAAATTAGCAATTTGAATCCAATAGGCCCGCCCTTGAGCTTACGATAGCCGGGGTCGTATGGGCATTACGTTTGTGGAAGTGCGTAATGCAGCAGCGTCACGTCGATTACGTTAACATGAGTGCAAGTTTGTGCGTTCACAATCTCGGTACGACTCCTTGGTTCGATTGCGACAACGGTGTAACATTTTTCCTTCCTACTCTCATACGTACGCATGGAATATAACCGCGGGTACAACAATTTTCGATAATTCGTGGTAGAACAAACTCATCACAGTTCAAAATCCTTATAAAATTATCCTTCAAATAAAGTGCCAAAGATGCGAAATTTAGGCTTCGATTGGTACTCATTTGTAACCTAGATAAATAGTACAAAAAACGGACTCCTTCTTGTCCATGATCATTAGCCAGAATAGATTCAAAATGGGCAGGGTAAAATTTTTCCTAAGCGAGAGGTCCCGGTACGAAAGGATTGGGACCGAATTTTCTAAGTTTTCCTTAGCACAAAACATACTACTAAAATCTATACTGTGTTGTGTACATTAATTGTACTTTATCAACACTAGGAATTTTGATATTTCGATTTTACGGCCAAATTTGTACATTTTAAGAAGGCGCTGGATCTAGCCGGATCCAGGGAAAAGAGCTAAATTGTTAATTTTGAGTCTAACTCGGAGTTCATGAAGGGCCTGCGTTCGCGCTCAGCTCCTACGAAAAGGTACCGCTAAACCTCATTGGGTTGGAGAAAAGAACTTCCAAATACCAAACTCGGAAGTACTAATTTGGACATTCCGGGTCCTAATATAAGTGTGCTGGATGGGTATTTGATTCTTGTAGAGCGTATAATTATCTAGTATATTTAAAAGGGTTCCACGCGGGTTCTTCCTCGTCTTACGGGAGGGTTGAAGGCGTTGCCTCAGCCTTTAATTTTCATTGTCTAAAGCGATCGTATAAACGCAGCTTGGTGTTCGTGAGCAATTCAACTGGTTTGGTACGGACCGAAAGGTTCACAAGTACAAATTTTATTGTCCAGCTTTGGCAAAAGAATCCTAATAATTAACTGCTGGAAAGGCTATATACGGGTTGACAAAAGTTTGGGTAAATTTCTCAATCCGTCCTGCACGTTAGATTTCCTAATTTCGAGAAATAAAAACTTGCTCGATCTCTAGTCAAAACGAGTAATCTACGCTTAAGCTTGCGAATAAGCCACTGCCGAAGCAATGAGCTGTTCTGGAGCTATTCCAAACTTCCAAAAGTTCAAATGGATTAAAAATGTTTGTCTAGCTAATTTCTTAACTAATTGAATGTCTTACCTTACGGTTTTTTGTAATGGAAGTCACTTTACAATGACTTCGGGTCGATCCTTTGTCGCTACGACGCGACGGTATTAGTGTAGGGCGAGTGACGATTTCGGGCACGTCCCTAACTCAAGAAGCAACAAGCAAATCCTATGCATCAGGTTAACCTATATAAATTGTGTGGCGTTGCATTACGATTGTGCGATTTTTATGCCAACTTCAGGGTATTTGGGTGGCGTTGAAAATTATGTTCCGCTACGTTAGGAGTTGTTTGGGACTAAGCCTATGAGTAGCGTCACAAAGGTAGGTCACAGGCACTTCCCTAACGATACTTGTGCTTTTTGTATTCCAACTTGAAAACGGCTCTCGAAACGAGCTCCATTTACTGTTAAAACTTTTATCATACCTATCCAAGGTATCCGAAAACGTTTGATCTACGGGTCAGTATAATTGCAAAAAAATTTTTCTATTATATTTCAACTCGGGTTATG
The DNA here is from genome assembly GCA_030248225.1 of Trileptium ribeirensis. Classification (NCBI taxonomy): domain Eukaryota; kingdom Metazoa; phylum Nematoda; class Enoplea; order Enoplida; family Thoracostomopsidae; genus Trileptium; species Trileptium ribeirensis. The sequence goes on along the minus strand of JASANE010006089.1, from coordinate 19,350 downwards.
TCCTCAATCTACTCGTTTTTCTCGGTTCTACTCGGTGCCTTTAACCCAGTCCATCGAGATGGAGAGGCAGATGTATGAATCTGAATTTCTCTATGATTCGCCAGCCTTTCTCCGTGAAAGTTTGCACGGGCTAGGTTCGACCTAACTAATTTCTCATTCTACTAGTATCTGGTCAACGATCCTTCCAAAAATTGGTCCATCGGGCCGGGACTCCATAAGCCCGATATCGCATTTAGAGATATGGCTAAATTTTACACAAAAAACGTTGCCACTTGCAACGGGAAATATCAACGCTAGGAAAATTGATATTTCTCCTATACCGACGAAAATGCGTGCTAAAGCTGAACCAAAACCTACTTATAAAACTGCATATACGAGAAGGGGGAACTATGGAATTTATTTAGACCCTGAGCGGCTGGTGCGTTGCTCGGGTCCAATCTTTCCTGATCTTTGAACAGGCCACGGCTTTGCCGGGCTTGACAGGGCAAATGGAGGGCCTAACGGGATTCCATTTGTACGATAAAATTTAGCAAAATTCCTGGAGCAATTTTGAGTTATAAACAATTGAAATTTTAGGTAGGAGCGGACCCTTGTGGGGTCGTCGGGTTTGTGGTTTTCTGCCTTAGCTCATAGACCGAGGGAGGTTCAGTACGACTCCGGCTTTCCAACTGAATTGCTAGAGTGGCTAACTACGGTCATGGATCTGCGGGACTAGCTAGGACGGGTAAGGCTATCATGTATACAAAAGTATGGACAGGGAAGGCTTAATGCTATACACTATCGCTCGTGACAGCGTTTTCAATCCTGTGTACTAGCTCCTTCAGGTCTCTGTCTCAGAGTCTCAGGTCTCCTTTGTGTACTCTCTCTTCAGGTCTGTCTAATCTAACGTCAGTAGTACTCGACTAATCTACACTGCCTCCCTGTTCACACTTACAGTCTTGAGTCCAATCGTTCGGCGTCCCTCGCCCGTCCATCCATTCGCAAAACCAACATCAATAAAGCCTAAAGAAAATACTAGTTGACGAAGTAAAACCATAAGTAGAGTCGAAGAGCTGCAGAGCTGGTCTACAAACCGACCGTACCTTGAGCTGCCTAAGTCAGACTGAACGCTCAATAGCTCGAGCGGCTCTGCTTAAATAGTGCCATTTGCAACAATTAAACTTGATTTATAGGGTCATCACAAGTTTAATAAAAGTGCTTAGTCAGCACTTTTGGGGCGATTTGACCCTACTTTTTGAGCTCTTATACAAACTTGCTTATCATCGCAAATTTCGACAAAGTTTTGAACCAATTTTATAGGCAATTTCGAAGATTTATTGCCTATTTTGTATAAAAGTTTTACAGTCTAATATTAAACATTCGGCAAATTATACACGAACTCCATAATAAACTATATACACAGCGTCCGTACAATTCCGATGTTTTATCAGCTCCAAAATTACAAAATAAATTAAAGTGGTTCAGCTCGATAAGGTCGAGCTTATTTGTCTATGAAGCACACCAATATCTTCTAGATTACTGATAAGAAGTTTAAATTAACTAGAAACTTTATATAAAATTCATATAAAGTTTATATAAATTTAGTGGTTCAAATACGGCGTTGTTCACTTAAGAAACATACAAACTTATAACAGTCTTTATGGCGTATATTTGTACAATCGCCAACGTCCACATCAAGCTAATGACATTGCAGACCGAATTAAATTGGTATGAAGTTTGTGCTTAATCGAAACTTATTTGCTTAAAGGAGAGCAGCACATCCAGCGACGGCACAATTTAATAGAAAATTTGGTATTAACTTATAAATTTTAATATTAGAAAGTACGTATTCAGTTTCTATAAGCATACATATTAACAATATGTATTTGGGATTGGGGTTAGAAGAAAGAGACGCTACACAAACAAGGGGTAAAAATAGTGTGCCATTCCCTCGGTGATGGCCAAAGTGCCAAAAGGGGCTCGGATTTGGACTCGATGTGTCCGTCCGAACAATTTGATGTGTAGCAGGTCCATTTTTGGACAACTAAAAGGAAAGGTGAGCTATCGGGCGAGTCCGCCATAAATTTCGTAAAGAATTAAAGCGTTTTAACCGGCTCTCGCGGTTTCGGGTTATTGTTTTGTGGTGTAAGGGTATATATTCGTGCCGGATTCAGCGAGAATAATCTAATTGCGGGTTACACGCCCATCGGGGCATTATTTCTTCGACTTTCCCACAAAAGGGTACCCAAAAGTGGGCACATCGGGTCCGTTTCGGGCTCAAATAAAAGCCTCTGTTTCAGGGAAGCCAACGATGTCCTATATATATTTGTGTTGGTTAGTTGTTAGGTTATTTGATTAAATGTGATTTATTTGCTGTACGTACCTGGTTATTTCCTAATAAGCCCGCGGATACTGATTGGATATCCACGGAACCGCTCTCATTTTAAAGACCGTAAAATGCTCTATCAGAAATGTTGAGTACTTAATCTGTGATTTCTCAACGGATCCGGAGTCCGAGTTTTCGGAATTGACATCTTAAAACTTATTTTACTTTGATAATTTTGTCCAGTGTCAAGATATCATTGAACACTGGGAATTTTGATATTTCGTTTTTCGTACATATCTTTTTCAGCAATTTTGCGTATTCGCTGTTCGCTATAGGGCGAACAGCCATCTTTTTGTGGTCCTCACTTGTGAGGACGGTGGTGACGGGTTTTCGTCACGGCCACTCTTTTCTGTCAAAAGCGGGGCGGATATCACTGTCCTACCACGCAGGGTAGGGCCCACTACTTCTAATTTCTCTGTTAATTCCTTATTACTACGCAAAAGGGCAGCATTATCGCTTTCTAATGCTTCAAGTCGTCTTAAATTAGCACGCATATCACGCTCTTCCTTCACATCCATTGCTTAAACCATTAACTAGAAACAAATGTTACTCTAATAATCACCAAAACAAGCATGCGCTTGATTTACACAATACAATTTGTTACTTTACTTTCAAGTCTTTGTCCACTATTTATGTTATAATAAATTATATCGTTGCACCTGACAACGCAAATTTAGATTGCCCAAATTTGACAAAAACGAACTACTAATGTATGAATAATTTGGAGAACCCAAATTATACAACGGCTATTCGACGAATTTTATAAATTTGGCGTACCCAAATTTTATAACCATACACTAGGTAATTACAGACAGCAAGAAGACCACCTTCTACAAAAACAAGCAAAGGGTTACTTACGTTTTCTACGTATAACAAAGCCGCCGAAAGGAAAAACTTGCGTGCACAAGAATTGCAGAGCCGGTCTCGGTGGGACCTCCAATTACGTCACTTTCCACGTAACGCGTTAGTAAAATGTAACGGAACAAAATACTGTCCGCTCAACTGCACAACAGAGCGGACAGTATTTTGTTCCGTTACATTTTACTAACGCGTTACGTGGAAAGTGACGTAATTAAATCACACCGAAATTATATACAAATATGTGTCTTTATGGCCACAATTAACGGAACAAAATTGGTATAAGTATGGTAAGATAATCATAGATACGGTTTCAACAATGCAGCTACGAGTTAGGATACAAATTAGATATACGGAATCAACACAATCAGTTTACCAATTCAAATAGGTATGTGCAAGAACAACGGTATAGATGGACATGGTACGTAACAATATGATCATGATCAGAGTATACAAATCATATGCGCAAATGAGTGCCTTTATGGCAACCACAAATGGTGTTGTATAGCAGAAACAGCAATACTAATATCGTATAGATCAAGTACGTCAATGGGTGCCTTTATGGCAAATCGAACGGTAGAGGACGACAAATATGACAATAATTACAACCGTTACCCATTCCTTAAATAGTAACAGTATCCATTCTATTAGCTGAGACATCGGCGGTGCAAATCGAAATCCTGAAATATATCTAGTTATATAGCGAGGCATAGTGCTTTTTGATTTGCGACGGGTATCTATCTCTATAGTTGAGGTGGTGACGGGATCTCGATCAGTTCGTTCATATGGGGACGTTCGTTCATGGTTCCGGTGGTTACGAAGATCACACATCCGCTCCAATTGGGTATACAAGAATATTGATGAAGCGGATGGCTTCGCGTTCCTTTAACCATTTAGGTTGAGTATTCTATTCTAACAGACATTCGGAACTAAATTCGTAAATGTTGGCCATTAGGCTGTGGCTATGATTAATTTGTCACATAACGGTACTCGTAAATGTTAGCTATTGGACTGTGGCCATGATTAATCTGTCACGTAACGATCCAGTATGGATCTGTTACACTTGTAAGTGCTACAGATATTCTGTGATGTTCTACTTACACTTGTAAGTGCTACAGATATTCTGTGATGTTCTACCATCATCATGTCATGAAACGAAGGTTTTTTGGATTTGTGATTTTGGTCCCTACAAGTGTCAGTTTGACCCATTTGGGTGCAGTGGAAGCTATTTTATTTGTCCTGTTTCACGTAAAGAGATACATAGTTGAAAACTAGGTACTGTCTGTGCTAATAGTGACTTTGGCTGCCGATATAATTGATCATAGATCGTCAAAATTGTTATTTTGGGACCTAAAAGCGTCAAGTTAAGCCATTTTGGTGTTTTGAGACATTGCTTATGTCACCTATGTCACGTAAAATGATACATATATGTGAAAATGATTGCTTTCGATGGGAAGAGTGACTTTAGCTTTCGATATAGTTATCAGAGATCGTCAAAATTACTGTGATTTTGGACACTACACGTGTCAGTTTGAACTATTTAGGTGCAGTGGGAGCGATTTTATGTAATTTTATGTCACATAAAGCCATACAGATATGTAAAAAAATGGCTGCTAAGGGTGAGAACAGTGACTATGACTGCCCCTATAGTTATCACAGGTCGCAAATTGTGAGATTACGTAGGTCCTACAAGTGTCATTTTGAGCCATTGTCGTGTTTCGACACCATATTTATGTATCCTATGTCACGTAGATCTGATACAGTGGGCGATCTGATACAATGGTTGCAATCGATGTGTGAAAAATGGTTGCAATCGATGTGTGCAGTGACTTTGACTGCCGATATGGTTATCATAGATCTTCAAAATTGTGGTTTAGGCCCTACAAGTGTCAGTTTGAGCCACCCCCCCCAAAGTACACGATTTCGCTCTTTGCCCACGGGATTCGTCATCTATGATGAGAAACATTTTGCATACATAATATTTATGTTGTATGACGTCAGTGTACAGGTTACGCAGTTTGAGGTTGTCAGTCTTGAGTTAAGCCATTTCAAAAACATTGGATGCTAAATTTGTCGAAATCCGCCCATCTGAACTGTAGTTGCCAGTGACAGACAAATAAATAAAATTTTTCCCATCTCCCATCCCCCGCATCTCCCACAGCGCTCTCAGCGGAAAATCCGCTCGATTCCCTCGCTCAGTTTTAATTATATATATTTTTAAAATTTATGATTTATCAATTTCAAAAGTTTCGTTTGTTGGTCATTGTAGGAAAAGCGCTTATGATTTTGACGCAGTGTGTGGTTAGTACGGTTACTTTGAACGAAATGAGTCTAAACAAATTTTGTCGTGATGCATGCAGTATACAAAGATGTCACTTACAGAGTAATTAAGCGGGCTGTCATTCAGCATATATTCATCGAAGCAATATTGATTCAGAAATGCAATATATTACATAGATAATGAAATATGTTTTAGTTCTGGAAACTATCGGGAATCTATGCATGGACGAGGCAAACGAAGAAGTTCTGAGCGATCTTATCGACGAGCCATTACTAGCGCGCATTTTGTCGCTGCTAACTGTCAAAGACATTATGATGTGCGTTTACCTGCTCGAGTGTCTCTATCAAATATCAGAGCTTGGTTCTGGCCCGGCGCGACGAATTGCTGCTTTGCCTAATGCCATCGGTACGTAGAAATGAATTTAGATGCAGATTTAGTTTTCCTCACAGTTCAACCAAATTTTATCACCTATCTGTAAAATTCGTTTTCGTACTTTTATATTTTGCTAGTTTGAAATGCGTCGTGTTTTTTCGAGCACGCGTCTGTTTGTTTCGCCCACTATCATTGAGACGGTAATGCAGAAAAATTTCATGCTAATACTGACAAAGATGGTCATATTGCACATAGCTACCTAATTCATCTAAGTATTAGTGGGATGAAATTATGAGTCACCCGGGCCAGGGTTCAAACACATGACCTTACGGTCGAGAGCGTAACGCTTTACTGATTGAGTCACGGATATGCATGGTTATGCATATAAAGTTAAGTTCTATTAAATAATCGAATGCGGTACTATAAATTTAAATGATTTGAATTGGTTATATAAAGTTTTATCCCAACGCGGTGTCAACAGAAATACCAATTTCACACGACCTTTTGATCCCAAATCATTTTGGATGATTTTGATTTGGGAATGGTTAATATTGTATATAATGTAGATCTGAGTATAGTATAGTGAGTGGAACTATCGTAACGAAGAATTTTCACCAGCTAGAGTGGTAGATTTCGACGGTGTCCAGTCTTGGTGACGCGCATAACTCAACTTCAATTGGGCGGATTTACTCGCGCGATAGCTCAATCGAAAGCTGAAAACTTTTATTTGTGCCCTTTAGTTAAATTCGATAATAGATACCAGCTCCTTGCGGTCATGGAAGTGGGCCAAATATGATCGGATCTGGTCATAAAGGGAAACGTTAAAATATTTTATTGATTATGTCTCGACACGTGGCAGATATTTTAGCCAAATTGGCTGACTTTGTAGAGCAGTAAAAGCTCTGTAATACTATAACACAATGCTATAGGGATGTTTTAGGATACAACATCTGGGTCAAAACGGGTTTTTAATGGGCTCATGAGACCTGAAATACGCTGAAACAGCAGTAATTTTGCAAATGCTCGAGCTGCTTCCGTGTTATTGATCTCATGTTGTAGAATAATTCACCCTCTATACACATAATCTGTTGCTGTTATTTGTTCAGCAGAATTGGGTGACAATGGGGTTTCAGTTGGTCCATAAAAAACGCGAAAATAACATCTTCGTGACCGCTCGAGCTGTAAGGCTGTTATTGGTCTCATTTTGTAGTGCGATTCACCCTATATATGAGAACACATAGCGCTGTTATTATTTGCGCTTCACGATTGGGTCAACATGACGAATTCAGTGGGCCTATGAGCCTCAAATTACTCAAAAACGGCAATATCTCCGCAACCGCTCTGGCAATGTACGTGTTATTGTCGAGCACTTCATCCTCTGTAGGACGATGCGAGTCCATAAATAAGCGGTAAGATGGTATATCACCTCAAGGATTCAAGCAACATGGTTGATGTTCGGCTTATTGTATAACATGATGCTCAATATAGCTATGTAGATCTCTGTAAATTACATATTCAGTACTCACCTTGGCGATAAGACAAGCTACGAGATTTAGGAATTTTATCAAGTCTTTTTGTTTTTTCTCGGCCCATAATCATAAATTAAAACTATTTTATAATGCCGCATTGAGACAGAGTTAAGTTTGAGAATTTTAGCAATAGGACTGGTTATAGAAATGCTTTTGCGTAGCGACATATAACTGAAATTACCGAAATCGGCTCATGTGATGTGATTTTGAGGGGCTGGACGCAGTTGTATCAGATATTTATGTTCATGTGTACGTAAAGGCATCCGAGCGTATGAAAATCATTTTCGGTGGGAACTTTTATTTTTGGAGAAGATATAGTAATCCCAATTCGTCAATATTACAATTTTAGGACAAAAAGTATAACAATGTATTTGAGCTATTCATGTGTCGCGGGGGCTCTAGTGTCACGTAAACCGATGAAAATGACCAAAAATGGTTGTTTTTGGTGGGAATAGTGACTTTATCTTGACGATATAGGAAGCGTGACTTGATAAAAACCAGCGCGAGACCCCTGGTTTCCAATTAACAGAAAACTAAATATTAGCATTGTCTTGCTGGTTATAACCTATTATGAGTACGTACCACTATGCTCAGTATAACAAAATTTTACGAAGCACTTTCAGGGGTTTCACTTATAACCCAGTCCAGGGTCATTGAACCAAACTGAATGTTGCATTAAAATAATGTTTATCTCAATTAAAAATGTAATTATATAATAAGAGGGAATGAACAGGCGTTGGACAAATATTCTAGCCAAGGTCATTTTTGCAACTGAATACATGATTAAAAAATTCATTCATAAATTTTAATACATTTATCCAACGATGAACGGTACATCACATAGGTTTCACATGCTAGTCCATGATTGCCACTGCCTTATTGTTCAATGAATTTTTCTAAAGTACAATTTAACACAAAGCATTTTCCAACACAAGAATGTATTTATCTGGCATCTCAGTAGGGTCAAAATTTGTGGGAGGTACGAACCGGGGCACAACGCCTACGAAAACGGTGCTGCATCCGGTTTAATTTCACCGTAATTTTCGCAAAATAATTTTGTGTGAGGGCAATGCAATGAACCGGCATCACCAAGACTTAATGAGGGGGTGGGGTGGGCACGAACCGAGGGCGAACTCTCTGCGAACAGTCTATCGGAAGCACCCTCCTACCCCCCACTAGCGAGGTGCCAGGTTATATGAAAAAAGTGCGCTTTCCAAATGAAAGTTTTTAATTGCCGTTAAACGCATTTGTCCTTCTTAAGTGCATTTTGGCTCTGCGTAAGGTGTCTATTTACATTTCAATTCTGAATTTTATCTTGAAGCGCCATGAAAATTAATTACCGATGCGGACACATGTTGCAGTAATTTCCATATGTAACCTTTTTGCAGTGTATCTGCTAGTTCAATCACGTTTTACAATGTTAGTACAATTTGCAGACATTAATATATTTCTGATATTGTGAGTATGTATAAAGCTTAAAAAATTACTTTAGATACTCTCATTTCGATGTTGACTATTGAAGCAGTTTCGTTTGGTGCAACGGGCCTGTTGGGAATGAAAGTGGTTGAGTATAACCTTCCGCCGGTGCCAGTTTCATCCGCTCCATTCACTTCGAACGAAGCTGTAGCTACGGCAGCTAACTGTCAACAACTTCAGCGCTCGGCTAGTGCTGCTACTATAGTTACCAACACTCCGGGTCATCACCGACATCAGGCCAAAGCATTGCCGCAGCAGTCTCGGAACGCTTATACTGCCTATGGTGATCCGGTACCCAGCAGCAGCCATCAACAACAACAGACGTTTGATGTTCCTATTTTGAGGCAAGAACAACATTCTTCGTGCGCCAATTTGCTTCCATCGGACGCGCCTCTACGTACAGCATCTTGTCAGCAGCAACACCGGCAACACTGTTGGGCGAAAAATTCCACGGCGTCTGCTCTGGTGAACTCCACTGCTGGGCAAGATTCATCTTTGCCGTCAGTGTTCAAGGCTCCCTTACCACCGGTCCCGGCTGCCTCCAGCCGATGGTCTTCACCTGCTGCTAACACGAACGAAATGCTAAAGCTAGAAACTGCATGTACTTCTAGCGTGCCTCTCGCAATATCAACCTCAAATAAGGCAGTGGTGTCTGACTGCACCGACCTGCGGTCCCATTATTCTGCGGTTACAACCGAGGTCCACCAGGCGAAGCCGTGCTGTATTACCGCCTTCTCAAATAGCAATGCTTGTGTTGTATCTTCGACTATAACGAAAACAATTCTGTCTGTCGCACCCGCTTTACACTCCTCGTGTCCGCCTCTCAATTGCACATCCATTCCGTCTCCGCGCCCGCCAGTGCTTACTTCTGCTTCACAATGTCAAGACTCGCTTTGTAGCAATGGTAATCTTCCGCCAAAGACTGATTATAACGGTCATCGTGGTACCATATTTTGTACTGCAGCTAGTCAAGCCAATAGTACTGAGGTCGATCTTGCTACTCGAGCATTGCCGCAACAAATGCAGTCATCATTGGAGAAGACGAGCCATCTCATTCCTGGTACCACATTAGGCTCTGCAGCGGTGACAAGTAACCCGGAGCCGGATTTAATAGCTAAAAATTGGTACGTGTACATACAGTGCAGTTAGCTTTTTTGGCAGTTTTTACGTTAACAGTGCATACACACGCATACTAGTGGTGAGTCGGCCGTCGAAAATTTAGGTCGGCCCGGTACTTTCAAAATCTGAGTCGGCCCGTAGCTGCAAGATTTTGACCCGCCGCATCCGTTTATAATCGAGTGTCGGCCCATTATAAAGGATACAGACGGGTTTAGAGGCGAGAACGGTGGAAATTTTTCTATAAATAGAGCTGTAGGAAATCGAGGTCGGTCCGGCCCGTAGTTGCAACATTTCGGGCTAGCCCGTTGGGAACCTAGTGCGGTTCGTCCCGGAGCAGCAAATTTCGACCCGACCCGTTTGTGACCGTGGTTTCTCGGTGAAAAACCACAAACCCCTGACAAGAGTTTGTGAGTGAAACGAAGCGGAATCACCATACGTCGCATTTTTACAATAAATTAAGGGGATTTCGTTTTTCCGTCAGAACTAGCGATTTGCCATTGTCGACCAGCCCGAGCAAAAGCAATTTGGTGATTTTTACTCGGAAAAGATCTAGAATCCACTATGTTGACATTAGATTAGATGGGACTGCTCTTTTCTAAAAGTAAACTTTAAATAACTTAAACTTACTTGGAATCATCGTATAGAAGAAGCCTGCAACAAGGCTGTCAAACTGATTTTTGCTATAAAAAGCGGACGATATCAGATGGTGCATGATAGGGAATTTGTGCATTTCCTATATAACACGGTCATTGCGGTTATATTTCTTCATGATTGGCTGTGCTGTTTGGTGGAGTAGGGCAAAATTGGTTACCTAAGGGCCAGGGAGTAACCGGAATTCCGGTTCCGGTTCCGGTTCCGGCGAAAATCGTGTTCCGGTTGCGGTTCCGGCAAAGGGCAAAAACCATACCGGAACCGGAATTCCGGTTTAAAAATTTTGTTTGAAATTTTCCGTTTTTTGCTTCATCCTGTAATCCAAACATATGTAATATATATTATACAATGATCAAGTTGTATACTTCAACAACGTATTGCTCATTATTTTACAAATAACGCAGAAAGATCTATATATTTGCGAAACAAAATAAATAAAAAAATTATTATTAATTAAATAAATAGCATACAGTTAAAATATACACGTTTAAAATTCTGAAAAAAAAGAAATCAACATTAATCGTTTATTAGCTGGCAAACTACTGGCTGCAACAGCTGTGGCGAGCAGTGTACGGAGATAGATATATAGTCGCAAAAAGCAATATATGGTGCTCTCTAAGTGTAGCAGCTCTTGAGGATAGAAAAAACGTATTTTTGCGCACGAAACTGCGTACAAATGCGTTATTATATTGAAGATTTATATTATATAAATACGAACTCAGTAGTTGCACAAAATATTTACATCACACAAACACATTACGTTTATTAGCTTGCACTGCCTGCTTCTCTGTCGACAGCTGTAGTTTCTACGGCAGTGGTTCATAATATAAGACTTGAAACAACGAGAGGGATACAATGTTTCACATGCGATTTTTTTCTAACAAACAAAATGCATGTTGCATAGTAAGATACAAAAACATCTAAATATTATATCGCTCGTAGAAAGCAGATATGCTATAGGAATTATAAGAACGATCGAAATGCTATACATTATAAGAATATAAATATGTCGCATAATAATTTAATTGGGCGTATAATATAAACTTAAAACTTTGCATAGCATGGAAAAGTGCACTTACTGTTGATGTATCTTTGTATTTATAAAAATCAGGGAAAGGCAAAAGGCCCTTACATCTTTTCGGTATAGTCTCTGGCCTATCATCCAATTTTATAATTGTGTTCTCCATCGGGGAAAAGTTTGTAAAAAAACTCCTAACGACACCCCAACTCGTTCCTCTGACTAGCAAAAAAAATTATGATAAAAAAACTATGTATACTAATGATTTTTAACTAAAAGTGTTAACCTAGAAGAACCATTAGTGACAATAAAGTAGTCAATTCACAATAAAATGTCTTGGTACAAAATTAGGGAATATGAGGTTCTATATTATAAATTCTATGTAGCTTTGTTTTTCTTGATTGGGAAGTCATTAAACATATAGTGGTTGGAAACATTTCCTGCATAAAGGTTTAATTTAAATTTCTGGTATCAGCTTACCTACAACCCAAAAAACATATAAGTTTTATGTACTCCACCGGTACCTATGAAAAGAAGTTGAGCCGTGAAATAAAGCTTTGCATTAAAAAGTTATGTTTGTGTCTGTGGGAGCATACATACGCCAAAATTCGGTCGACCTCAATTCCCACCGGCAAAAAGCCAATGTAATTTACCTTTGCGATGGATATGCGTGTCGTGAACCTTCGTTTTGATCGCCGACTGACATTCATCAAAAGGAATTAGCGCGCGGAACAACCGCCCCACAACTGTAGTGAGTGGGACAATCGAAGCAAAAAATTCTTTCTAGCATTATAGTGGCGAAATTGGAGAATGTCTATCTTTGGTTTTTTAGAATGATACTCATAACTCAACTACTGTGCACTGCCCGTTTGATTGTTGCTATGACTCATTTGAAAGCTTGACATCCCCTTTTCTGCTTTTAGGTGTGCACGAATCTCGATTCTAACAACATTTCCCGAAGAAAATTGTCGAAGGGGTTCCCGTGTAGTCACGAATGGGTCCGGAAAATTGCATTTATTTTTTGTATGTCGACTACCGATGCAGATATGTGACTCATATAAGGTTCATTTTGTACACCAAATAAGCCTATGTAAAGCAGTATGTAATGTATAAAAACGGCAATACCTCTGTAGTCACTAGAGGTATATGGGTGCTATAAGTGTCATATTGTAGAGCATTTCAACGGGGATTTTATTTAATACGGAAGCCCCAAATAAATAGAGGGACAGAACCCCCAGTTATATCGACCTCCATACAGGGTCTCCCAGTTTTTCCTAGATGTATTTTCTAGGTAGGTCAAATAGTTGGGAGATACTATCGGAGAAGCGAAAAAATTCAGGGAACGGGCCCACCATTTTTTTCGCTATACCTCAGATACTTTGTTATTATTCTCAGAGCTTTGATGGGTTTAAAATGAGCAATGACCGTTTTTCGGCATTAAAACGCCTAAAGCAGCGCTTAATATCGTTTACTCCCTATCTATGAACCTATGTTGGCCTGTCTGTCGAATGAGCATGGAATTGGAGGCGTAGGAACAAACCCTGGGGTAGCAGACCACCTTGAATATAGTGAAATCTCAAAAGTAAATATCTGAAAAATGGTTATTTATATTCAAGTTACCACAACTCATGATGGGATGGGCTGATTTAGATGAAGTCTTCACCAATAAACGTAGTTGGGTCGTTGGCCAAAATCTGCTCTGCAGTTCTTGAGATGTGGAAAATTAGAAAAAAAAGCGAACGTGAAAAATGCATCCATTATAGAAGAAATTAGAAAATATAGACGGCACTTGTCAGAGGGGCGTCACTGGCACCTTGATTATATCATTAGAAAAAATAGCATAGTGCGGGGGTTTGTGTGGCAACCCCCGAAAACTTAGTAAGAACAGAAGAGCGAGACATTATATTATATATGTATCAATATTTATTTTTGACATTTTAGCGTGAAATATTAATGCCTGTAGGTCGTGCTGCCAAGTACATGTTATAATATTGCCCTACCCATTGAAGTTATTAATAATTTAAATATTATTTACGAGCAAGTTACCGTTTTTGAAATTGGAATATTAATCAGAGATTGTTAAGTTTCTGTGAAAACTGTTGTCATATGAGGTTTAGCTTGCCAATTATCGGTTAGTGTTCGGTTCATCTCGTTGTTCGAGAACCACAGACTTTCGATATCGCAAATATTGCGATTTTTATAGTTTTGATGTTAAAACCATCCGTTCAATATTACGAATACTGATACTCAAATACGATTGCTGAGTGGAACAATTACTGCCAAGCCATATATATTGGCGCTTTACCACAATCAAATGTGGCGACGCGGGCGGTTGAGTGGTGAGCGATCGATCGTGGAAACAGATGAATCTTATTTTTTAAACGAAAATATAATCGTGGGCATCGAGCATAAGTTCATCATTGGATATTTGGGATTATCGAACGTGAAACGGGCCGTTCGTTTCCTTTTGTTTCCAGTTTTCTGATTGCAGTGGTGCTACTTTCATAAATATAATACATCGGCGCATATTGCCACATAGAATTACCTCGGATCAACTTGGTTCTTAAGTGAGTGGGATACCAAACTTTCGCGATAATCCCTACGTTCATCTTACTATGAATCATTCTGGTCGCAATCCTCAACTTCGGTTTCGACGGTGGATCGTTACGCGTGCTTTTCTGGTACATACTAACAGTAAAGAAAAACTGTGGCCGCGTTTGAAATATTTTGGCCGGCGCCGCCGTCGATTATTGATTGAGTATACATGGCACCATCATTTCTATGGACGGCTTTTTCAGGTTGATTTGCAAAAAATTCGGCGAATGTTTCGATATTATCGTTAGAAAGAATGTTAGCTCAGTAATTTGTATGTATAATTTGTTATCGCCTTGTAACAATTGATATTTTTGGAAGAAAATTTTTTCGAGAAAAATTTATTTTTGCAACAACTATAAGAAGATTATTTTTTTACCAAAACTTGAGCCAAAAAATTTCTGCATCGGGTAACTTTTGAGAAAACTATGAGTTATTTCCCTTGTGCTATGGTTGATTCAAAACTTGGGGGATATTTATTTGTTAGGCTAAAAATCACTTTGTTCACTGTTTAGCTAAAAATCCAAAAACAATTTCCCGTGAGTCAAAAAAGAGCAATCTTTTTATTTTACATATCCATAATTGCAGTCATTTGTTCAATTGCTTAAGATTTGACGCTTTCTAACAATTACAGTATTTTAAGCTTACCAGTTTAACTGAGGAATCACACAGATGGATGGTGGAATCGCGCCAGTATTTTCTGCTCCCCTGTTCGGAACTCATGCGGAATTGGTGTAAAAAAGACTCTACAGTAACGCGTAATGAATGATATATATGTTTAGAGGAAGGAACATGTTAGAACGTGGTTTCGGGGTGCCAGAATTAGTCTTGGGATTAGAAAAAACCTTATATAAAATATGAAACTTGGAGTAAGGCTTATTAGGCTTAGTGAACCGATAGTAGTATGTCATGCTCTTCACCTATTCAATTACTCTAGGGACTTTCTCTACGCGAGTACTGCTTATGCCCCAAGGTATAAACGAGCAGAGTTGCTACACTAGGCACTGGGTGAAAATTATGAAAATATATTTTCTGTATTTCTGTCACGCATAACCCATCTTGGAGTGGTTGGATTTCGGTAATATTTCTTTTTCGATAGCAAACGAAAATAACTTTGTGATATAAGTGTGTAATATACTTATGTGTCATTTATGATAAAATAGTCTGTAGGATAATTCCTTTTACCCGCCCTCTCAAACGAACCATTCATTTTACGTCTTTTGTGTCAACTCTCAATGTTTGAAATCCCCATGATTGATCGGTCCTCGCAGCCGCTTTCGTTGAATCGTCGCCTTGGTGATTTCTTATTCTTGCGAACGGGACCGCTCTCGAAGGAACCGGCAATATCGCCAAATAGCATATGTCACCGGACAACCAAAGAACACCGACGGGTTCCACTGCGCCTCTTGATCCGCCAAAGGACGGCGGCTGAAACTCCCGTTTCACGCTATCAGCATCTAAAATCGCCTGACTAGCGTAATGGTAACCGGTCCCTCCTTCTATTGCCGAATCGTCGACCGGAATCTTACACATAACCATGTAGCCCCTCCATTTGGGCATCTTACGAACCCAAGCGGGCCTCAATCCGACACGCCATGCTAGTTGCCCCTCTGTTTTTGCGACCGTTTCATAATGCGTCACGAAAATTGACACAAATTCTTGTCGGTGTTGCATTCTTCTAGTACCAGATCCCCGACCCCAAATGTATATGTGCGACCCCTCATTATACTCGCCCACTTTCGCCGAGCATATCGATACGCGGCGGGTCTTCGCCTGACATACCTTTACCGCACTACGATCAGCCTAAGTGTCCCTAGTCTGGAATAATAACTAACGGTGCGTACAAAATACTTGAAATTTTATTCTCAACTGTAGGGTGGCCAAATCGCCCCTCATTGTGTTCACCACGGCAAAACATCTCCAAATATACCTGGCGGGTCTCCGTCCTCCTGCCCGTTAACCGGCACAGCCATCGAAAGCGCCTCCATGTCCGCCAAGACTCTTCCGTTTTAACTCTTTTCCAAATTTGACACGCGGGGCAGGCGTGTCGCTCCTCAAGCGGATCGCCTAGTCGTGGCGAGTCCAACGATGCGGGCGACGTTCTGTCCAGCCATTACGGCCGGAGAGGCCGCCGAAGTTCCCTATATTAATGCATATAAATCGGCCCGAGTGGGTCTGGCCCCATCTTTGCGCCCACCCCCCTTGTGTTTGGTGTCATTCGCTCCCGTTTTTCGTGCTGGGAACAAATCCGACCCCGGCCAGCCAAAATTCCCCTGGGATCCCATGTCCCGCTCCCTTCCAGTGTCCATCTCCCTTTTCCCGACTTCTTCTCTCTCTTTCTTCTTATTTTGTTGTTTTGTTGTCTTTTTCTTTTTGTTTTATCTCGATTGACCTCTTGGCCTTCAGTCGCTCTTGCAGTATTGCCGCGTCCTCACTGAACTGACGACTAACACCGGAAGCGGCGATGAGGACAACGACGACGGGTGAAACAAAGAAAAGAAAAGAAAAAACAGAACAGCAGCAACATATACATATATAATTTTATTTAATTTCAGAGTTTTATGCTCTGTATAGACGTATGTATGTACATAGACACCGGGGTGAAACCGTGGTAGGTTTGGGGACCGGTAGCGGGCCCAGGGAGACTCGGCCGCGGGTGTCCGCCCCATCAGACGTTCCCCTTGCTGGTGCTACGTCCCCGACCTCCGTCTGGGCCCCGTCCGATGACCCACACCCTCTTGGGATATGTGAAAGGCGGCTTGATCAGCTAGAAATCGCAAAAGGATGCTATTTTGCTCGACGTTCTGAGGTGTCCTCATGATAGAGGGTCACATTCCACATACGACGGATTAGCTAAATTGGATAGGCGGCGTGTCGAGATAACAAAGACAACGCAGCAGATGTCGCCGAAGCTGCAATAATGCATGATGGGGAGATAAAGTGCCAGGTCGTCGATTTGTTAGATTAATAGCGGTCGTTGGAAATTGCGCGGACGATTAATGCTGAGATTTTCCGTTCATGCTCGGATCTGATTGCTGGTCATTGCGTGCGACGATACGTTGCCGATCTGAATAACGAGGAAACTATTGGGCAACCAATAGAGCAAACAGATTTTGGATTTAAAAATAGACTAGCTGAGTTGCGGGACGTTGTGTGTCTTCGGGATTTGCTGTTAATAATTGATGGACTTTTTGACAACTTGAGAATGTGTTAACGTTTGATGAGTAATGTTTTAGAAGTGATTCAAGCAACATCCGGCGCTAATGGGGTGATCGATACTGCCCATATGGGGGAAATTGGGACTTCAGAGTTCACGCTTGCAGAAAATTCGGGGTTGAGATCACAGATGTTTGACCTCCGATAGAGGGTTCAAGCTTGATGTCGGCAAATTTAATTGAAGCCGACTCTCTCTAAAGGGGCCCAGGGTTTACGATACTTGTTAAAAATAAAATTTGGGAAATTTACTAATTGGGTGTCCGGGTTTGAACTCAAAAAAGTGGGCGTCGAGAAATCGTCGGCGATTGGATGGCGACAAAATCGCTATCCTACAATACAGGTAGAAAATTTGAGGTTACGACCAACGCGTCGACTCTTGGAATCAGTTCGACTTCGGCAGCGCGGAGTTCGGTCGACTTTACTGACCGGCTCCGACGCAAGATTTTGTCATGTGTTTTCATGTTAGTTTACTTGCTTTTCCGTGCTTTGTGGTTTCGCGTTTGGACTGGAATCGATGTTCGGAGGACCGCGTAGACATTCCTCGTCTCGCGAAGGGGGCATGGCTTTTGTCGCCCCGGATCGAAGATCGTAAGTGAGGTTGAGTAGGATAGCCTGGAACATGGTGGTTTACTTTCCGCAGATTTAACAGCACAGACCACTCATTGAAAATTTTGATCGACAGTAGCACAACCCCGTACCCCCTAGGCCAGCTTGATGTTAGTCGTTAGACGTTTCGCGGCCCCCCACCGACTTGCTATGTTTTCACAAATTCCTTGACATGCCTCCGTAAAAGTCGAGTTCCGCTTTAGGCGTTGTGGGTCATTGCGCGGGATGGTGGTAGATTGTAAGAACTGAAGTCGAAGTGCTTCTGATTTTCCGTGGTCTTTAAGCAGGACAACTCAAAACGGACGCCTCTCGTCCATGCTTCACATGACTCGTATCTTTTGAGGTAGGATTATTAAATTTTTCTGAGCCGACCACTGTCAAATTTTCCAATGCTACAGGTATATTGAAATAGGATCAGCAGACTCGATAGGCGTCCACAACGGATACAGAAACTTCCCTCGAACGACTGACCGCATTAATTCTAGGCGACCGCCCCGTTCCCGACGTTACCTGACTAGGCTAGATGGGCAATGCCCCCAGCCATTCAAAATCCCGACAACCCCATATAGTACCGCGAGCTAGCAGCTCGAAGATACAGCGTTGTACCGTCCGCCCCAACACTGCTTCAATAGAACTATTAAGATTACCCAAGTTCACAGTAAAACATCTACATGGCCCACACCGGGGCTAACGTCCGAGAGATTAATATTACTAAAATAGTCCGACGGCGTGGCCGAACCCCACCCCTGTTGCTGCCCACTCGTGAGAGGCACGCTCTGTGCCCCCGCCCTACAAAAAAAAACTAAAATATCCCCCGCTCAATAAAGAAAACTAACCACCTCGCTCGAGCCGTTTTGGAAGGTGCAAGTGCAAGTGCAAAACCCCGATTTTTTCCTCGCAGCGAGTCAATCGCTGAGTTCAGCTTTGTTTTTGTTTTATGCTTGGTTACCCGTTAGGCTGTGTACTATGTATGCCCCGATTTACCTTTTTCTTCGTCTCTCTCTTTTGTTTTCAAGTTTTCAGATTCGATCCTGCACGGAGAATTTAAGCCCGCTGCATAATCACCGGTTTTGACCAGTCGACTACGCATGTCTAGGAGCATCGACTACTGTGTCGATGATAATTCGACTTCACGATGTCGATAGTGCAGTCGAGACGCTACACAACTGCAGCATAAGTACAACACTAAGGCAATAGGATAAGTAGTAGAGAGAGACAGGGAGAAAACAACGAGAAAAGAGACAAAGGAAAGTGAAAGGAACAAAGA
>JASANE010006088.1:0-27278 GCA_030248225.1 Trileptium ribeirensis | reverse complement strand
ATGTTGTTCTTCGTTCAGTTACGTATTGCTACAGGCGTTGTCAAAATAAAACAGTAACATCGTTTACAAAGAATAATAATTAATAATCACTTTGAGAAAATGTAATAGAAAATGGATCTAACAGGGTTTCGCTTAAATACTAGTCCAGAGTTATTTTAGCGACAGAATTCATGGTCAGAAATACTCAGTACGAATCAAATTATCCGTATTTATTCTATCAATGAAGGGTACACAACAGATATTACACTCGTAGTTTAGTCCGCGTTAACAAAATTGTTTAAAAGCATTTTTCCAAAAATAAAGCTTAAAATTTTAAGTATGTTTCCTAAGTAAAATGGTTACAGCTATTGTATCTACTCCACAACTACGAAAATATAAAGCAATATTGAAAGCTTTTTTCCAATACAGTAAATTATTGTTTAAGAAGGAACATTTTTTCTAACTTACGGGTTCTTTTTACTTACCCGCCAGGGCATTTTTCTTTCTAGTTAACCTTAATATTTTTAACTACATACTACAGGCACATACGTTAATCATAATTTAGCGATTTGTTGTTTTGACAATTATTATTCCCGACAGTTTTGAAACCATTTTTGGAATAACCATTTTCCCACCGATAAAACCATTTTTATTTATCTGTATCACTTTTTGTGTGGCATATGACGCAAGAATTCGCTCTCACTACATAAAATTTCTCAGAATGACACTGTTAAGCCCTAAAATCACAACTTTGACGATCTATGATTATATAATAATATATATCGTCATCCAAAACCACTGTTCTACTCGAGAATAGATATTATTCTCAACTAATCACTTCACATGACGTAGAAAAAAATACCGCAAATTGACACTTTTTGGAACCAAAATCACAATATTTAGACAATCTATTACTGATATAATCGTCGTTAGTCACTGCTTCCAAAAGGTGCAACCATTTTTTGCCTATTTCTGACACTTTACGTGAAGTAATCGCTTCCACTTGATCAGAGTTGTTCAAGCTGGCATTTTAGGACTTAAAAATTACAGCGACCTATAAACACTGTAACATAAGCCAAAGTCGTTCACTGATCACACCGAGAAGAATCGCATTTCTCCTATCTGTTTAACTTTACGTAACATAGGATATATAAATTCGCTCCATGTGTACCTAAATTGCTCAAACTAATAACTTAGGCCCCCAAATCATATCCCACCGACAAAAGACGTTTTTCATCCAGCAGTATGTCTTCACGTGCCATCTAGTACATAAATTCAGTCTCACTACATCAAAATAGCTCAAACTGCATATTTAGGCCCTAAAATCACAACTACGACGCTCTATAATTACTTATACTTCAGCCAGTCACCATTCCCATCGCAAACAACTATTTTTCGCCTATCTATATCACAACTTTGCATGACATAGGGTATAATAAATTCGCTGTCGCTACACCAAAATGGCTAATTGTATGAAGCCAAAAACTGCAAAACAATAAAATAGGTTTTTCGCATTTTATGGCACAATGTACATACAAAAAAGTAAAAACGCCACCATTTCATAAACTTTCGCAGCGAAATTTACCATATATATATTCAATGAAACCCGTGACATTGACTTTCCTGTCTTCAGGGAAAAATAACATCAACAAACATGAACGGTACAGCATAAAACTCTCCAAATGAAAATAAAAAATTTACTTTCTATGATGGCTATACTATCAACTAAAACCGTCAGCTTCACGAAAAAGACCATTTTTAGTTACTTGGATACAGCGCGACACAAGATATATATGAATTTGCTCCAAAAACTCCAGAACGGCACCTTGCAATATGCTAAAACCTGTAAAATATTCCAAAATCTGTTCTTTATTTGTGGCGCAATATAAACATTAAAAATGAGAAAACTCAACCATTTCAAAAGTTAAAAACATGCTTGAAAAATTAAAACACTAACACAGCGGAACATGACAAAACATCGTATTAAATTAAATTTTTATTACGTTCGCAGAAAAAATAATACCATCAAAAAAGGGTAAAATACCACATATTTTCAAAAAATGAGTATAACTACATTTACAACGATTCTTTCACAGCACCTTGCAATATGCTAAAACCTGTAAAATATTCCAAAATCTGTTCTTTATTTGTGGCGCAACATAAACATTAAAAATGAGAAAACTCAACCATTTCAAAAGTTAAAAACATGCTTGAAAAATTAAAACACTAACACAGCGGAACATGACAAAACATCGTATTAAATTAAATTTTTATTACGTTCGCAGAAAAAATAATACCATCAAAAAAGGGTAAAATACCACATATTTTCAAAAAATGAGTATAACTACATTTACAACGATTCTTTCACAGAACAGGATGCAACATTTTATAAAAATTCCCGCAACGCACCTCGTCAACTAGAAAATATTATTTGTTATAAATGTCGTGCGCTAGATCGAAAAAACCATAAAAATACCTAAAGGGCATCAACAATTAATCAGTTCGGGCCCCATTTCATCAACTTATAGTGCGCAAACTAAGTAATCAAAAGAAGCATCAATATAACTTTGTGATACTACCGCCAAAATCTCTCCTACGCCATGCTAATAACAAAACTTGGCTTTTTATAACGCCTTTTTAATAAAGCAGTGCAGATCTCAAACAACATTCGTAACAACAACAATATAAGACGGGCATAACCAAATGAGTAATTAAGACACTAGTGAAATAAAAAACACCTTCAAAAATTCTGTGGAATAGCGGACTGACATTTGCGATATCGCAATAGCAAAAAACCTTTTGTTAAACTCAGTCCTGTACGCCCATCAAAAGTTGAGATATCGAACAAAAAAGAATCGTTGTAATAATATATATCATGATGCTTGAGGACTATACAATACAAAATCTCGCTTACAAGTATTGCCGTAGATGGCGTAGGAAAAAAACAAGAAAAAGAGCATCAACAATTTTATTTAGTGCATCCAGCTGAGTCGCCAAATATTTTTCGACGTTTGTGGTCAAATTTGGTACCAAACGAATTCTCTTGACGAGACTTATCAAGTGAACACAAATTAAACCGTGAATTTCCAACAATGCGTCAATCGTGGTCAAAACAATCATTGAAAAATCTCGGGTTCAAAAATACTATAAATTGTGGGTTATATTCTACTCAAACTCTGTTGTGAGCAACATGGGTCAGCGGGTTCTCTTCTAGCTAACGAATCGTAACTGCAGTACGCATCCTAAAATTCCTACCGCAATAAGTTATTAGTTAGAGATTACGTGCTCGTCAATCAGGTATTGGTGATAAACTACTTTTAGAAATCTCGTACCGTGTATTACGATCCTGATCGCGTATTTTTTTCTCCATCTCAGCATCGGTTAACGTTTCCAGAAACGGTCCCCACTGCTCGGCCTCCGAGGCGCTACGAAAGGGACACTCGACAGTTGGTAGTGGAGATTCGCTGAAACGTTATAGTAACAAAAAGGTTTATTACAAAAAGAAGAAATTAAATTTATTATACAAAGGGCAACGTAAAATAATCAAGGACTAAAAATGAATCACATAATATGGCTATGTTGTAACTTCTTGAAAACAGCAAAAATTTGCTGTAGGGTATAGAACAATCACACATTAGAGCGTGGTAATTTAACGTTGACACACAATGGTAAAACTCCATTCATGAAGCAAAGTCATAGCTAGGCTGTCCAAAAAGAAACTTAACTTTTTCGACCTAGTATCTGTAACCCAAACAACTATTTGCCAGATCAAAATTAATTTAAATGATTCCAGCAGAAGCTGATAGCGAAATTTGACCATTTTAAGATAAATTAGGGATTTTGGATTTTGGAGGCCTAGAAGTACCAAATTTATAGCTACAGTGTCCAAAAAATAAGTTTGACCTTCCCTGAGCTAGTATCTGTCACCCAAACAACAATTTGCCGAGCTAAAATTTATTTGATGTTGGTTTTCAAACTGGAGCTGATAGATAACTTTGGCCATTTTGGGGGTTAGAAGAGGGAAAATCACAAAATTAGGCTGTCCTAAAAATAAGCTTGACTTTCTCCGTTTAAACAACTATTTGTGCGGCCAAACTTAATTTAAATGTTTCAAACAGTAGCCGACAGAGAACTTTGGCTATTTTGGGAGTAAATTAGGATATTTTGAGGCCTAGTAGCACCAAAATCATAGCTATAGTGTCTAAAAATAAGCATGGCATTCTCTGACCTAGTATCTGTTACCCAATCAACAATTTGCTGTGCAAAAATTAATTTAAGGGCTTCGAGCTGGAGCTGACAGCGAATTTTGGTCATTTTGGGTGTAAATTATTGGGCGGGGCGCTAGAAGAGCCAAAATCAGACTGTACATAATACGCATTTGGCCTACCCCAACATGATATCTGTCACCCAAATACCAATATGCCAACCAAAACTTAATTTAAGTGTTTCAAACAGAAGTTGACAGCGAAATCTGACTATTTTGAGGGTAAACTAAAGTGTTTGAGAGTAGGGAGGCTATAAGAGCCAAAATCATACTTAGACTGCCCAAAATAAAATATAAACTTAACCTTCCCCGATATAGTATCTGTTACCCAAATACCAATATGCCCATCCAAAATTAATTTAAGGGCTGCAAACAGCAAGTGACAGCGAAATATGGCCATTTTGGTGGTAAATTAGGGTATTTCTGGGCCTAGAAGAGCCAAAATCATAGTTAGGTTGTCGAAAAACCCTGATCTTCCCCGACCTAGTATCTGTCTCCCAAACAACAGGAGCTAACAACTAAATTTGGCCATTTCGGTTGTGAAATAGGGTATTTTTGGGGGGGTAGAAGAGCCAAAATCATAGTTAATTTTGATGGGAAAATTAGAGTAATTCCGGATGATAGAAGAGCCAAAATTAGTAGGTACGGCCCAAATTTAAAGTGCGATCGTTGACCACTTTGGGCCCATTTTGACCTGGAAGACGTGGTCAGTGGGTATAGTGCCTAACGAAGCGGCATAAATAGACTGAATTTGTGATCAAAATGTAAAATTCAATCCATCCAGTGATAAGTTATAATCTCCACAAACGGACAAAAATTTAACGATTTTTACCCTTTAGGAAGAAACCCTCTCGCTCCGTTTCAATTATTTACTGTAATAATTGTTACCTGAAGGCATACGTCCGCTGATGCCAAGCCAGCTGTCCCCGGATCGAATACGCCACCGCTGGAATAAATTCTCCACCCAGACCAAGTTCAGCGCAGAGTTTGACCGAAAACATTTCAGGTGAGTTTTCAGTTTGCGACATATCCCATTCGAATTGGTCGACCAATGAAATGTTGCCAACGTGGATGTTAAGCTGAAACAACAAAATGGATGTTAAGCTGAAACAAATAAAACAAAATAATTGACTGCTGTGCCGTCAAAGCAAATACAAAAAATAGGGTTATACACCTAAAATTACGCTTACGAAAAAACCAACAGCAACTAATGTGCAAATCAATTAATATTACTGGTGTATCTATTGAACACAAACTTATCAAAGTGTCAAAGAAAATATAACAAATTTACTCTATTCTTCGTCATGGGCAAAAACGTTTGTAGGATAAAGATAGAACAATATTAGTATAACCAGAAACTCGCTAGGCGTGGGGAAACAAAGCGAGTGCGTCCATCCTGTTTCGAGGTAACTGAACTTCAGGGTCCAAATTAAAGCCACTGAAACGCATTAGTACTACCCGTAATGCCTACATTAAGACCTACAACCGCATTCAACACATATCAAAATAACAATTATATTTTTTCTACACCGACCAAAAAGAGTAGAAAATTCCGAAATTAATAATCACAGCTTTCCAGAATAAATTTAAACGTCATTTTTCCATGTTGCGGCATATACCACTTTACGGTATTGGATGCATACTATTCAATACAATTTTGCTTTCATAGTAGTCAGCGACATACAGATACGTTCTAACTCTTTACACAGAACCCAAATTTTATGATTATTACTTGAGGCGAGTGTAATACTCTACGAAATCACCATATAAAAGGATCCGGTATATGAAACGATCCATTTCGACCTTACCTCCTGGTTCTGGGAAGGTTTACTCCCTCACGTTTCAGGGCGTCATGGTATCATAGAATATCATTTTTTCAGTGCTCGCCCCGCCCGGTTTACAGCCAAGAAACGTGTCAAAAACTTCGAAAATCTAACGTTTTTCATGTAGGAAAGCGCCGCAGCACCACGAACATAAAACTAGGCGCAGAAATATGTCATAAATAATTTGCGCGTCGAATAAATAATTGCGAAGATACGTCAATGAAGTTATGATTATGAGTATCACAGACAAAATTTTTGAGAATTTGAGTGCTATTGGGAAAAATTCAGCTAACTCCGTTTTATAATAATTCAAGAATTTGGATGGGTAGCGCTTTAATTAGCTTTATCCAAACTGTGAGGATATCAAACTGGCTTGAAAATGGTAGGAATAGTGAACAACTCACGTACTAAACCTGGCAAGTTTGACACTAACTAGAACAATTTAGTCGAGATCTAAAAAAACGGCAAGAATCCATAGAGTCAAAATGAGTAACTGTTAATCATGTGACAATGATCTTACACATTATTAATTACGTTATGTGGACTAAAATTAGGATACAGGAAGTACTACTATCTTGATGAGAAATAATGCGTAATATTGGATGGTGTCATTAGCAAGTACTGAATACTGCCTCATACTACCATTTTGTCCGCTCAATTTTTAAACAAAACTATTAAATGTCAAACACCAATAATAAATGCCAAAGACGCAAATGTTGCCACGGTACGTCAGTATCCGAAAAAACACCTTTTCAAAACCAATCAATAACCTAAAATGTTTGTTACGTGTGTCTCACCTTCAAAATTGCTCGCTGGTCAGCGCTGTCAGACATGATATCTTCCGAAGGCGCGGCATCGAGTTGCTGTCGAATGCTCGCAACGATCGCCGGGACGAATGAGGAGGACGGCAGATCAAGATCATCACATAGCAGTTCGGCAAACATTTCCGGCGTATGGATTTGCTCTTCAACAACAATGGTGTAGCTGTCATGTGGAATATTGTCATTGTACTAATCAATCGACAGGGAAAAATATTGTATATATTTCACAAGTTGAAGGATTGTTTGTGGCGATTAAGCCATACGGTGTAAAAACATACAGCAGGCTATGCATTATATTACAATAGATGGGCAAACTTCAGATTTTCCACCCTGCGAAGGTCGTGGTGTCAGCTTCATTTGCACGGACAACTGCTAATAATAACACGATAAGCCCTCATTTTCCCGCTACATTATCGAACTTCAAATATCTGAGTTACGTGTTTACCAGGAATAACCGGAACCGAAATTTACCGTAACCGGAACCAGCAACCGGAACCGTCATTTAAACTGGATCCGGAACCTGGTCTTCGAAACTTATATAGTAAAACAGATGAAAAAAGAAATGAAAGTACAGTGGATTTAAAATGTATTAAAAATATCTTTTACATTAAACTTAATGTACTACGATGACATTATCGTTTTTCTGAAACTTTAAAGAGACTGAGAAAGCTAATAATATTTATTTATCGATCAATGTAAAAGATCTTTTTAATAATATCGTTTTTGGACACCCAGAACAAAAAATGCCTTCAACTATACTTCGTATACTACACACTTGCGTATACTTCGTCAAACTGAATGTGCTTACAACGCATGGAGCGTAGAATAAACACTTTCTCTCTGTCTCCAGTCGCCTTCCTTTGCTACACATACGTTTGTTACATGTTTTTCTGTAGGAAACTTGAAATTATTGCTTTAATATGGTTCTAAGAGAAAATAATAGAAGGTAATTTTCTAATCAGTAGTCAGAGACACTGTTTAGGTTAACGCTGGGAAACCAATGCCCGTCGGGTAGATGATAATGATGATAACTTTCTAATCAGAATGCTGTAAATGAGACAAACTGTGAATCTGCTCGCACAGTTTCAATAAATACAGTTCATTGCCAAGAACGCAGTTTATGGCTGCGTTACAGATAACGTTACTTTACTTCAATGTAGACTGATTTACAAAATTTACGAGCGCAGTGGCTGGTGCTCGACGGAATTTACGTTAACCAAACTTGCGCTAAGTATTTCTACGTAATCCATACTCTTTTACCGAGTTGGACCGGTTTATTTTAAACATACACCGAAGACTTCTGAATGAGCAAAATAGCTGCGACAGGCATCGTCCTGGCTTTGTTTTGTTAACAAACTCAAGCAGGTTAAGATGCAAAATTATTACTGAAATTATGTGCCATACTTACGTTTCACACAGCAAATTGCTGAGTTAATCTTTTCTTTTGTTTGGTTGTATTGGAACTTGATCATTGTATTCATATATTACATAATGTTTGGACCACAGATGAAGCAATAATATTGAAGATTTCAAACAAAATTTTTAAACCGGAATTCCGGTTCCGGTATGCTTTTTGCCCTTTGCCGGAACCGCAGCCAGAACACGATTTTCGCTGGAACCGGAATCCCGCTGACTCCCTGGTGTTTACATAAACCGTAAGACTAAAAACATACAAGCATGGCTGCTATATCGAAATTGATATCGAGACTCAATTTTTATTCAAATGTAAAAACACTTGGAAAACGTGCTAGACTACATATATTCTCGAAGACGTAAATTACAAACTATCCATTAGAAGTTAGTTTAAATGAAACACCATATAGTTCGGTTCCCAAAATTCCAATTCAGAAGTTCAGCCTGAGCTGTGGTCCCTATAAGTATAACATTAATGTAAACCTTTGTCTTCTGAGGGTTGCTGGCACTGCTCAAACTTTCAAGCTAATTGTTCCACACATAAAACGTTACACCAGTAAGGATTGCTAGTTTCAAAGTAACAACAATATATGATATTGACTCTTTTATAACTGTGATACAAACACTACACCAGTTAAAGACTGCTAAAACGAGCATTACTCATGTGACTACTAAAATGCATAAGTGTAAGACAGATTACTAGTGCACAGCTATTATATCACATCCATCGTTGGAGAACACAGAGGCAGACCTCTGGCACAACAAACTCAAATATATATTATATGCATCCAGTGAGTAACCGGAATTCCGGCTCCGGCGAAAATCGTGTTCTGGCTGCGGTTCCGCAAAAGGCAAAAACCATACAGGAACCGGAATTCCGGTTTAAAAATTTTGTTTAAAATTGCCTACATTTTTACTTCATCTGTAGTCCAATCATACGATATATTCACAATGATCAAGTTCCAAAACATCCAAACAAAAGAAAAGACTAACTCAGCAAACTACAGTTACAATCAGAATTAAGTGCTCAAAAATCGATCGAGGCTTCGTTCGATTTCGATCGTTTGCGTTTAAACGAGAATCGATCGTTTAAAGGAAATTTTAAATTTTAAACGTTTTAAATTTAAATTTCGATTAATTTCGATAAGCGTCAAAATAAAAATTTAATAAAACATGTTAGTTCGCGTTTAATTTAACGAATTTCGTTTAAACGAAGATCGATCGATTGCGTTTTCGTTCGATTTCGTCTGCGTTCGATTTTATAGGCACTTAATTCTGATTGTAACTGTACCTTGCGAAACGTAAGTAGGACACTATTTCAGTCTGAATTTTCCATCCTCACCCGGCAGGCGTTTGGTCAACAAAACAAAACTAGGTCGAAGCTTGTAGCAGCTATGTAAACCTATACAGAAATCTGCGGTATATATTAGAATTGAACCGGTACAACTTGATATACATAATCGAGTTCGGATTATTGAAGTACTTCTTAGCTTTAAGCTGGGCTAATATAGATTGCGTGAAGCAACAGCCAGTCCGCTTGTAATCAGGTCTCCGTTGGAGTAGAGTAACATATATCTGCAAAGATGCCATAAACTGCGTTCTTGGGAAAGAACTGCAGGTATTGAAAATGTGCAAGCAATACCACAGTTTGTCTCATTTATAGCATTCTGATCTCATGACTCTAACTGATGAGCAATGGTTGCCCTACGCTAGTCTGAAAAATGTCTCTGGCCAACTATAAAAAATTATAGTATAAATTTTTATTTTCTTTTAGAACCACATAAACCAATAACTTCACGTTCCCTGCGCAATAACGTGTAACGAATGTATGTCTAGTAAAGGGAAGCGATTGGAGACAGCAAAATTTTCTAGTCAACGCTTCATGTGTTTACAGGAACCTCCAGTTTGACGCGTTTTACGCAAATTTGTACAGCGAAAGACATTTTTCCGCTCAAAATAAAAAAACTGAAATGTTGAACGACAAATAATTATTTTAGCTTGCTCAGCCTCTTCACATTCCCATAGAGGCAATAATGACATTACAATACATTAAGTTTAATGTAAAATTTATTTTTAATACATTTTCAATCCACAGTGCCTTCAGTTCGTCCTTCATCTATTTTACTATATACTAGCAACTCTATCGAGATTGCAGAACGTAGTGAAGCATAGGTACACCTACGCCTTTTGCGTGCACAGCCAATCAGCTCTAGATAGCATACGTCGAAATTCTATATTTGGATATCACACAATACCTCACAAGTTAGAGTAAGACTAACACCGGTAATAAGTTTCTCATGCCACAAAAACCCTAACTGCAAGATATCTGCCTCCCAAGACGTCACTTTTAAATTAGGAATTTTGGGTCGATGAACCATGCCAGCACCTACCCCCGTACCCATAGAGCCATGGATCGCAGAGCAAAATCAACATCACCAATGAGTTTGCCAAGCAGAAAACCCCCAAGCAAAACTTTTCAGCCGCCCAGTACGTTAGAACGAATTTTGAGTCGAGGAACAACGGGGGTGCCACACCCAGGGTTTTTGTTTTCTTAGTGCAAAACACAATGAAATTTCAAAAAACACAAAATTTAGCACACCTGAACTATTTAATTAAAAGACTAACGCTGAATGCTTATAAACTGACCATGTTTTTAACCGAGGAATCTAAGTCTATAAATTCTGAAATATGAAATAATTAGTGCTAAATATAACTGACCGGTCCATTGTATAAATATATAATGCATGAATTAATATAAAATTGCTAGTAGTCGGTTAATTATCATTGGTTTACATTCCCTGTAACGCTAAAACTGGGTATTTGGGGGTATTTGTGGGTTAATTAAAAACACAGGTAAATTTCAAAAAAACATTTTAGCACAGCGTGAACTTTGAAAAACCCTGGCCATACATGTCATGAACTTTCGTTAATGAACCTGCCAGCCTCTGTTAATCGCTCGTCCGTTTGTGTTTATTATTGTTGCAGCACCGGAAGAACTCGAACTTCGTCTGAAGACAGGGTTTGCCGTAGCTCGCCCTCTTCCGATATGCTTTCTGAATGCTATTTTCAGTATTATATATAACAGATCCATACGGGATCGTTACGAGGTGGATTAATCCTGACCATAGCCTAACGCGCAATATTTTATCGAATACCCTTAATTCTGGCCACAGTGTAATGGCCAACATTTAATAGACAGTCTAATAATCCTGACCACACTCTAATGGCCTACATTTACAAATACCCTAATAATCCTGGCCACAGCCCAATGGCCAACATTTAGTGAAATACCCCAACAACCCTGGCCACAGTATAATGGCCAACATTTACATATACCCCCAATAATCCTGGCTACACTCTAATGGCCAATATTTCGTCGAATTCTCTAATAATCCTGGCCATAGCGTAATGGTCAACGTTTTCGAATTTAGTTGCGAATGTCTCCCAACTTAGAATACCCACCGGAGATGATCCAACTGGGTACGAAACCCACCTTTACATCGAAATACGTACGTATATGGAATCAGAACCAATTTATGACCTCTTTGCACAGGCGAATACATAAGCCAATTTCCCCCGTACGTACGAACCAATCATACGACCTTGTTATCACCCTATTTATAAACCGTAATAGATAGCATAAATCATGAATCGTTACGTCCATTATCCTCGTTATGGATAAAGATTTTCGTCATATTTCGGCCCGCACCGCCGACAGTTTTTGATCATAAAAAAAGGGTATGGTTATTAACATTTCAGAGATGAAGAATTATCGAAATACTGTTACCGTATATATATTATATATGTATATAGCTTGATTGTAGTGCCGTGAATGTGCCCATTGATATACGTATCTTGCATCATATTATCGTTATTACAACCATATTATTGTTGGCCATAAAGGCTTCATTGGCATAGTTGAATAGCGTATATATGTATATATTACCATTACCATCGTTTTGTTATACCATTTTTGATGACCATAAAGGCACATATTGCTCATTTAATTCGTGTAACCCTGATTATAATATTACCGTTATACTCATAGGTATTTTAGGTATACGTACACGATTTGGCAGTCTGATTCGAATAGTACTTGTTGATTATATATATATAATCGTTATACCATATTCATACCATACTTTCGTGTTGTTTAAGGCCGTAAAAGCGCCTATATCTTGCTCTGATTCTATATCATTTTCACGATTACCATGATGTATTGTACCATTGATTATGAACGTATACTTGTTGTACCATACATGTACCGTTTTTCTTGTTATGGTATTGGCCATAAAATCGCCAATTCATGTGTAATTCCACTGTAACTTTATGCCATTCGTATATATGATGATTGTTATACTTTATTATACCTTTGTAATTTATAAGCTTGGAAGCACCAATAGTCGAGGATAATTGTCCTGTTCAGGATGATTTTAAGGAAAAATTTAGGGACTTTTACGCTTGTGAATCAATGCTTTTATAGGTCGACAGGATGATTTTAAGGAAAAATTTAGGGACTTTTACGCTTGTGAATCAATGCTTTTATAGGTCGAAAATGCGAGTATGGCGAGCCCTGGCAATACTCGACTCGTAGAAATTTAGGACGTACGACTCCCTGCCTGCCCCAATACGTAGGAATAGCCCTACCCCGCATTGTGGGACCCCAAAGTTTACTGTGGTTTTTGATGGAAAAGAGTGACCGTGACGATACCCGTCGCGACTGTCCTCACGAATGAGGACCATAAAAAGGTCGGCTGTCCGCCCCATGGCGAACAGCAAACGAGCAAATTTCCTGAAAATTTTAGTAAGAAAGAAGAAATATCATTTGCCAGCGTTCAATATTCACAACTACACTGGAAAATTGCAGTCACCGAAATTTATCAACTACCGGCGTTCATCTGCGCTGGCAACAATAACGGATATAGGTATGAAAATGTATGAAAATTTGGTACCAAAAAATATCGACTCCGGCCCATAACTCCGGAACCGTAAAGAAGTCGCAAATTTACTACTCAACCTTTCTGCTAGAAAACCTTACAGTCTTTCTAATGAGACTGGTTTCGTGGAAATCCGACATGGATCCACTGACTTATGGGCAAATAAGTATATACGTAAGCGATTCATACATAATTAAACAACTTAACGAATATTAAACACAGATATATGTATAGGGTATCGTTGTAGTCCCCAGATCCGAGGCTTTAATTTGAGCCCGGAACGGTCCCGCTGTGCCCAATTTTAGGTACCCCTCCCCGTGAAAATCACAGGAATAACGCCCCGACCGGCGTGTAGCCCCTCGTTGGATTGCCCTTGTCAAGACTAACCCGCATATATACAGAACACCCCAGAGAAATGCATCTCGAAGCCACGGAAGCCGTTTAAAACATCCTAATTCTTTGTAAAATTTGTCATGGGACCCCCCGAGAGCCCACCCGTACCTTTTTTCGTCCAAATGCGGACCTGTTACATGTTATTTTAATCGGACGGGCGTACTGAGTCCGAATCTGAATCTATTTTGGCACTCTGGTCATCCCTGAGTGAATGGGACCCTCTTTTCGCACCCTCTCCATTCTTTGTTTACACAAACTGCGTGTTTCTTCTAACCACGATCCCAAGCACACCCGTATGTACGTAGGTTTACACACAAACTAAATACACTTTATATCACTTTGATATTATTTTAATATAGATGATAGCTGGATCCACCGTGAGTGTATTTATATCGTCAATAGTTTCTAATTTAATGTTTTGCCCACAACTTTATATTAGTTTCGTATAAAGTTAATAGTAACTTTCTTGTCAGTAAGTCAACAAAAGGTCGATATAAAGTTAGTATAAATCTATAGTTTTATATCAAAGATGCAGTTTAGTACACCCCGATCCAAGTCCAGCGGATACTTTCATAGTTTGCCATATGTGTCGTGTTGAGCTCCCCCTTTTATTTATTGAATAAACAAGCTTAAATTGGAAATTGAACACACTTGATATAAACTTTATGTGAAATCTATATGGAAGTTGGAAACTTTAGTAGGTGCCTCTAGAAATTTCTTATTAGAAGCCAATATAAACTTTATATAAAAGCTGAAGTTTTATACTAAATTGACAGGACCATCGAATTTTGAGCTTTTCAGCAAATAGACTTACCCCGGCGAGCTAATATAAGACTAATAGTTTAATATAGAGTTTACTAGTAACTTCTAGAAACATTTTCATTAATTTAAAAGTTTTATATGAAATTGGAATAAACAACGTCGTAAATCATTTTAAATTACATATAAATTTTATATAAAATCGGTCCAAATTTAGGACCGATAAGAAAGTTTGCCTTTCGGATCTAAATTAGGGTCAAATCGTCCCAAAAGTGCTGACCAAGCGCTTCTAACGGACAAAATTCAAAAATTCAAAATTTCGAAATGTGCAGTATTTAAGCAGAGCCGCACTAGCTCTGCAGAGTCCAGTCTGACTTCGGCAGCGAAGAGTGCGGTCGTTTTAAAGACCGACTCTGTCACTTCATTATTCGGCTTACATTGTTATTTGTGGCTTTACGTTTTTCTCTGGCCTTTGCTTCGATTTTGCGGATGGACAATCGAGCGATGGACGTTGCTTGACAGGATTCGAGACTGTAAGTGTGGGCAATGAGGCGGTATACATTAGTCGAGTAGCGTCGATGTTAGGTTAAGTAGCTCCGGGGTTCGCTAGTTAGCCCGTAAGACTGAATAGCGTTTCGACGAGCGACAGAGTGTATCTACTTGCCTCCCCTGTCCATTCTTTTATGTAAAGAGTAATTTCGCCCGCCCTAGCTTGTCCCGCAGACCCGTAGCCGTAATTAGTCAATCACATGAGTTAGTCCTATAGTCGAAGTCATGCTGAACCTGCCTCGGTCAATCAGATAAGGCACACATTAACGCGTCACTCGCGTATAGAATTTTACATGATCGGACCGGATTTTACCTGGATCGAGTTAAGGTTGGAAACCTGATGATTGAGCGGACCGAGGTTAAATAAAATTTTCTTTCTTTGAACGTTCGAAACATAACTTCGTGTCACCCTTGGCCTCACTTTCTGATTTCGATCTGAAATAAGCGATTCTGTTTTGTAAGGATACATTTTACGGGAAAATTTAGTAACAAAAGCTACGTTGGGCATCCTTAGGAAAAGTTCTTGGAAGTGATAAAAGTTACCTGGCACACTGTTACCTTCGAAAATTGTGACTGAGATTTGGTTAGGATATTAGTAATTATCGACGCTTCTAACAATCGAGCCAAAAAAATAGTTAACCTGCAACCGGACTCATCAATGTAACATTCAGAGATTGAGACAGCTCGCTCCGAGTGTAAATTTAATATTTCTTATGAATTATTCCACCAATTTGGCTAATATTTTACCCGGATCTCGACTAGGATCTGAGCTATCGATATAGAACCCTAAACTTTCAAATATCGCGTCAGAATCCCAAACCCAACGACCCTGAAGGCGCCTGCCCCCCACCAAACTATGAAAATTGAAATATCGTAAGATTCTCTCCTGGAATCTTGCTAAAGCTTTGGCCGCTTCTTCGTAGTAATGTCTGTCAACATACGCAACCTTAAAACTTGTCGATTTCGAGTTGGAACTCTAAACCCGACGGCCTTGAAGGGTTTGCCCCCTCCTAAAGCGCAGTATTGAAATATTTTAAGATCCTCTCCAGAATTTTGTTGAAACTTTCGCCGTTTCTTCGTAGGAGTGTCCGCTACCGGACACCATTCTAAAACTTAACACTATCGAGTCGGAATCACAAACCCGACGTCCCGATAGGGGTCCGCCCCCACCCAAAATTTTTAATATTCATAACTCAAAATTCCCTACAGGAATTTTGATGATTTTTAACGTACAAATGGAGGCCCGTTAAGCCTTCCATTCGAGCCATCGAGCCCAGGAAATCCGCGGCCCGTTCAAAAATTATAACAAATATAAACCCGAGCAGCGCAAAAGCTGCTCAGATTTCACACAGAATGCGCACTTTCCTTCAAGTATAAGCATATTCACAGTTCGGTTTTGTTTTCACATATATTTCTGCATGTTTTCAGTGTGATATTTCTGAGTCTCTCTCCGCTGTATATGTTCGCATCAGTGCAACACGAAAGCCTCGAATCTCCGATATGCGGCCGCTGCAATGAAAATATTAAATTTACCAGAGTTGGTAAATTTAATGGCAGTGGCAAACTTTTTGTGTATCCAAAATTGATGATGTCGCTAGACGCGATATCGGGTCTATCGGGTCCCGGCCAATCGGAACCAATTTTTGTGAGGACCGTTGACCCGGTCCTAGTAAATCGATAAATAAAGTCGAGCCCAGCCCCCGTGCAAAATTTCACAGAGAAAGGCTGGCAAATTAGAGAGATATCGAAAATCATAGGTTTTCCCCAGCCCCTACAGAGTTAAACTTAAAATCCCGATCAAAAACTAGGAATCCGAACAATCTGAGGATGCAAACGGAATAAATTTCAGTTAATATTTGTTGCGGTTGTCCTGACAACCGGGGCCGCCACTTATTGACCCGTTTCGTCAAGTGTGAAACGCTATGAATACTACTTCAATTTTAGTACCAAATAGAGCTCTTTTTTGAGAGCCGTTTTCAAGTCAAAATAACTTAAGCTTTAGTACTTTTAGGATAGTGACGGTGACCTATGAGGCATTGCCACGTATAGTACTAGTTTTAGACAAATTTGTAGGTACCTGGATGCAACCTTAACCCTTGCCCCTAGGCCCTGATGTTGGCATGAAGATTGTACAATGACAACGTATAGCCACTAAATTGGCAGAAATTGATGGAACCCATAACAATTTATTAGTGGTATTGTAAACTAGGGACTCGCCCAAGCTTGTCCTCTCCCCCACGTTAGTGCCTTTACGTAACAACAATAATGAATGAATCTATCTTTTTAGAACAACCTCCGCGTTCAGGAATTGAGTTAAGATATCCAATTCGTACGGAAAACCAATTATGTAAGCAAAATTGGTTAGCCCGCTTGGACCAGTAGTAATTGGAAATGCCCCCAAAACGGCTCATTACTTCGGTAGTGGCCTACTTGCACGTTTACACGTATCGTTTATTGTCATAAATTAAGGAAACTTGTCGTAAAACGTATTAATGAAAATTACTGACCGTTTAGTGACCCGGATAAGCAAATCGTCAAAATAGTATAATCTTTTGGTCAAAATTGACCGCTACAATCAGTACACAATGCGCTTGTAAGACCTTAAATCTGCATCCAGTTTTGGAGCAGTACCTTTTGATAGAGTTACCGCCGAACCGAGTAAATTCATAGGTTTATTGTAGCCGTGGAATTTGAATGCCAAGCAATGCCTACAACCCTTTCGTAAGGTTGTTCAGAGTCCGTCTGGAACTCCGCAATAAGCTAGATGAAATTACGAGTTAAACCAAACCGAATATTACCCAAATCATGTGTACACCACACATAGTAAATTTTAGTAGTAATTTTGATTAGAAAAAGCTGAAAAGTTAGAAATTCGGTCCCAACATCAGTCTACTGAGACCCATAAGCGATTCTGAAGATAAGTCCACCCGACTATTTTTTGCATTATTCTAGCCCATGTTTATGGACTCGAAAAAGTCCGTTTTTGTAGTTGTTTAGGTTACAGATGAGCCTCAATTTAAGGCCAAATTTTGCGGTTGTGTTGCCATGCTTGAGGGATAGTTTTACAGGAAATTAGAACCAAAATTAATCTTATACTTATGGTCACCGTACGTATGTATGTATGCGAGTAGAAAAAGAACAGTTGTACCATTGTCGCACCAGAGAAAAATTAGAAGTCGTACTGATAATAACCTCCCAAACTTACCGTTATATCGCTTTGTACCATTACACTTTTGTTATAATATTTTGTCGCATGTTAATCCCATCGCTACTTTACCGCATTTACGAATGTTCATTTATCATGTACCATACACGGGATTAGGATGGTACTACAATCCCACTTCGTACGCTTCGTCCTGTATGCCTCATTTGTACCCGTTATATTGCCGCCTTTCGCTTACCTGAACCTGTTGTTTTTCGGAGTACCCTCTAGTAGCAATCGTAGTGCCGAGCGAGTCGTTAATTGAATGGCGCCTCTCTATCGATAACTAACCATTTTACGCTCCGTATTACTTACCGGTATTTGCTTTCGATTTGACCCATTTTTAATGAGTAAGGTAAGCGCAGCTGTCATTGGAAAAGGTTTAGCAGTTTACGCCGTGATTTGAATCAGCTGTGAGAGTTCCATGAAAAAGGCGATGACTCCGCAACTTAAGCCGTTTGCCGCCATGCTTATTCTCCTAATAGCGTACCATACTAGTGACATTGTGCCTATTGTATTCGCCCGTATAGTATGTTTTTGTCCATATCCGATTTTGACTAATCAATAAATGCTCAAGCAAACCGAATTTGTCCAAGTGTTTTGCTGACCCTGGTAGCGATAGATATTTGAAGGGGTTTAAAATCCGTCACCCCTATCGACGACCCACGTACAGGTTTGACACACACGTTGAAGAAGCAAACCTTAACGTGACTCGCCGATTCCACAATTGCATTAATTATATTACTGTGCGAATACGACTCGTGCGACTAATAAGGAAAATTTACCACAAAATTATAACTTTCGCTGAGCACCCAGAATAGGAAACTACATGCGAATCCGACGTTAAGCGTCTAGGGATTTGTCGGACCCTAATGGGGGCCACTGGCTAAATAAATTAACCGTTCAGGAAAATTAACCCAATACAAATACCGATTCAATACACTTCCCGGTTAAACGAGGATAGGGAAAAGCGGTATGGTCTCTTTAGCCTGTGAGCAGGTGACGGAGCCGACCTCCCTGGGGACCTCAAAGGTAGTACCTCTTAGGTTGTGCGCAACCCGTCAGGCAGGATCAGAACACATCCTGCGAACCGCTCCTGCAGCTTGCTAAGCTCCGTAATTTCTTGGGCCTAACCCGAATCAAAGAAAAAATAAGATTTGAACCCAACCGGTCCGCCCTTAAGGTTACGATAGCCGGGGTCGTATGGGCATTACGTTTGTGGAAGTGCGTAATGCAGCAGCGTCACGTCGATCTAATACATATAAATTGCATCGTATATCAACAGAGGCAATGATGAGTTGTTTTCACCGCGGATGACATCAACATCTGCTCTTTCATGATTGTCAACTCCAGCATCACTTACATCGTCATCGACCTATCCGAATCCGTATTCAGTAATACTAGTGCACTAGTCAACACTGCATCACACCCGCCTACTGTCATTACCAATATCAGCATCCACAGCTACCGTCGTTACAAACACTATTAACGTGAGTCATTGTTTCTTCACCAGCGTCGTGGGTCCTGACCCATCACAAGCGATTGTCGACAGTGTGCTCGTTCTAGACGACACCAACAACTTACCGGTGAAACACTATAATTTTCTCTTTGACAGAGAAAAGTTGTGGCGCAACCAGAAGGATACTGCGTGTGGGTTTGTAGAAGACACAGACTTCATGGTACCGACGTCACGCTCTGGTGTCATCCGGAAAGCTATGGGACAACTTCGCAGCACAGTTGTGGCTCATATCAACAACGCGACAATTATATTGATCAACCGCTGCCTGATGACCCGTGTGAATGTCAGAAATCTGCTGGCATTTCCTAAAAAGGCGATGCTACGATCGATAACCAACACCATTTGTGAAAAAGATCAACAGTGGCAGAAATTCATTCTCGATCTTCCAGAGGACGGGGTGTTGGCTGAAGAAGAACTGTACGACACTATCGCGTTAAAAAGAGATGAGGGATTTCTCGCTGTCGTCGAAACAGCGAAGGAAGTGTTCAGTCGACTTGAACGTCGAGTCGCTGAAGCCAACCGTTTGTTGACAGCGCAGACACCGGCAAATGGTGTTGCTGAACTACCATCCCAACCTCATGACAAGCCTAGCACAATCGAATTACCCAAACTACTTCTTCCCCACTTCGACGGTGAGTACTTGGAGTGGAACAATTATAAGAACATTTTTTCGGCAAACGTACATTCCTGCAACATTAGTGCTTCAGAAAAATTTGCATATCTCCGCGGCCAACGACGTGAGATAGGTCAGCAGTCGATCGACGGCATTGTAATAAATAACACCTATTACGATACTGCCGTTAAGATTATGCAGGACCGTTTTGAACGGTCGTCGGGGCAGCTGGTTGCGACTCCGTATAGTCAACTGAAACGGTTGCCAACCTCAGGAACACGCGTATCTGATCTGCTCAAAACATACAATAGTTGCGAAAAGATTTTTCGATAGTTGGAGACTTCTGGGTAGAACACCGATAGCAACCGTTCACTAGTTCTTGACTTGCTTAGTAAATATCCC
This sequence comes from Trileptium ribeirensis, assembly GCA_030248225.1. NCBI lineage: Eukaryota > Metazoa > Nematoda > Enoplea > Enoplida > Thoracostomopsidae > Trileptium > Trileptium ribeirensis. The sequence goes on along the minus strand of JASANE010006088.1, from coordinate 6,604 downwards.
ACGAATGTTATTCATGATCTTTCCCATCATCATCAGGTCGGAAGTCAGTCGCGGCTAAGCGAAGATTTAGCCGATATCCTCGAGGACCTAACTCCGTTTGACGTCTCATCGCAACCGATCCGGAAGCCAAGACCACACGGTTCGAGGTGGATCCAACAAAATCGAGTGGCTCTCTTCAATACACATCCGCGTTCACCGCTGCGACTGCCACAGTACCGCGTGGTAAGGTGCACCGAATTAATTTGAAACCACCAAATCCATTCTACATATGCAATAGTGCACATTTCCACGATCGATGTTACAAGTATGCGACATCCGACGAACGTCTTGCTCAACTTCGTAAAGTTGGACGCTGCAGTCGATGTCTGAACCTCACACACACGGATGACGTTTGTAAAACACCAAGTGAGCGAGTTCGTTCTTATTTCCTCAAGGCAGTTGGCCAACATACATCCATTGCGTGCCTTGGTCAGTTTTGTAGCACGGGCTACGGGAAACGCCCAACGAACACCGCTTCATCAGTTCCGAACTCAGCTGCGAATACTCCGGTTAGTGAACAGCCTCGACGATAAACGAGCAGGCGTTGCTGTTGACCGCATCTACCGTAGCGTGTGATATGTCCACTATGTCCCAACGTCGGGTTCGTATCATTTTCGACACCGGTAGTCATCGAAGTTATATCGCCTCAGCATGTGCTAGTGATTTACAGCTTCAGACCCTCGACAAACACCTTTGCGACTTGCTATTTTCGCAACATACTCTTCAAGTATCTTCAATACGAGTTTCGGTAAGTATTCAGCAACGGGACGTGTCAGTGCGAACGATCGATGTACACACAATCCCGACTATTACCGAGTGTCCCTTTTTGCGCGGTCAGCTCCCGGACACCGACCGCCAGGAACTGCTAACAATTAACTTTGCCTTGGCCGACGATATCGATGGAGCGAATGGATCCATCGATATCCTGATTGGAGCAGATTATTTTTGAGACTTCCTGACGGGTACACACATGACCACTACATTCGGCCACCATCTCATTCCATCAACGATAGGGCTTTTGCTTGCGGGCCTTACCTTGGAGAGTCTACTTATAGTCCGCAAGACTTCAAAACTCCCGCTCTTCTTTGTCTAACCGAGACCTTCTGTCAAGCTCAGACTGAGTTGGATCTTATTGTTACCAGAAGCACCATCACACCAGCGTACCCGGATGTTGACGAGTATTGGGCGTTAGAGAAAACTGGCATCTCCGACAACCTTGTCCTGAACGACGACGAAATGGCCCAACACATTTTAACAATGCCGTTTTTTTGCTGATGGGCGCTATCAGGTAAAATGGCCCATGAAATCAAATGCAGCCGACCTCCCAATTAATAAAGAACTGGCAACCGGGACATTCGTCTCCACAGCCAAACGGCTACGTGAAAACGACACTGACATTTCACAGAAGTATCAACAGGTCTTCCATATTCAGTTAACGAAAGGCGTCATTGAGATGGTTCCACGACGGAACGACACGAATGACAACGGCCTGACACATTATTTGCCGCATCATTCAGTTATTAAACCGAATAACACGACTATGAACATACGCATAGTATATGATGCGTCTTCGAAATCAAAAGACAATCCATCGTTGAACGACTGCATCTACCGTGGGCCTGTAGTAATCCTTCCTGATTTATGCTCGATTTTGATCAGATTTCGTCTACATAACAACGCAGTCGTAGCCGAGATAGAGAAAGCTTTCTTGCAGATCGTCCTGCAGCCTGCCAATAAAGATGTGACTCGGTTTCTGTTTTTCCGGGATCCCGCGAGATCCGACGACACGAGACCGGAGAATATCGTCGAGTGTCGGTTCTGCCGTGTGTTGTTTGGAACTATTAGTAGTACCTTTTTGTTAGGATCCGTTTGTAAATACCATCTCAAAAAACAAGGCGATTGGGTATCTCGTTTAATCGCTCAGAATATGTATGTGGGTAATGTGATTACTGGGTTTGACACTGAAAACGACGGAATCGATTTCTACAATCGAGCCAAGTCCATCTTCTGTGCGGCCGACATGAATATGCAAGAGTTGTGCACAAATAATGCAATGGTGCGTCATCATATTCCACCACCGGATCGTACGGCCAAGACTAGAGTCAAGGTGCTCGGCATGTCCTGAGACAGCGAGCGTGATACCTTGTTCATTTCCACTGCCAAACAGCCATCGATAGTTGAGTGGACGAAACGGGCAGTGCTCAAGGCAATTGCAGCCGTATACGACCCACTTGGCTTGTTACAGCCCATATTTTTAAATGCCAAACGACTTTTGCAGCAACTAAGGGGAAATGGCAAACCGTGGGACAAGCCAGTTGACAATGCTACTCATAGCCTTCTCTGCACTATGTTCCATAATATTTATAAATCAACTAACATCACTATTCCACGCCGCGTGGATGGCATCCGTTCCCTTGATGGGACATCAGTCGTCGTTTTTTGTGACGCTTCCGCCGTGGCGCATGCTTGTGCGGTTTTTCTACGAATGTGACACAACACGACGGACGGCGGCTTTCTACGCTTTTTTCAGAGTCGGTTGGCACCACGGCAGAGGTCAAAGATATCCATTTCCCTCCCACGATTAGAACTGCTCGGTGTGGTCAATGGCATTCGAGCAGCCAACTTCGCCCAGCTCTTTGCCTTATAATATATCGACCATCCCGATCCATTTATTCAGTGATTCTAGCTATATATTGTGCTAGATCAACAGACCGTAGCCACTCCCAGTCTTCGTAGAAAACCGCGTCAAGGAAATTAACACATGTCCAAATGTCAACTTCAGATACGTTTGCAGCAAAGAAAATCCGGCAGACTATGGTATCCACGGGAGAACAGCAGCAGAACTTCAGTCATTAAGACTATGGGTAAAGGAGCCGAAAGAAACCTGGCCTCGTAACCCCTTATATGACGCAGCCGTGATAGAATCAGTCGACAACGAGGCCCGTAAAACGGCCGTACCAATACGGCCAACCTTAGTCGTTTTGCGAGGGAGATCGTACATGAAACGAGAGAATTTCCTCTTGGGATCAATCCAGAACGATACTCTACTCTGAAAAGCCTTATACGAGTCACGTCATGGGCATTGAAATTCATTAAACGGGTTGTGTGGGACAAATTAGGAGACGCTGCAACGGCTCCTCATCTCGAATTACACAAGATTTCCACATCCATGTCGACAAAGCCTTACGGTAACCCAACAGACACAATCCAGTCGACGATAGTATGGATTAGACACAATCAAGGCATGTCATACGGTTCCCTCAGAGATGATTTAAAACGTGGTTCAAGCAAGCACTCTTTGGTGAAGCGGTTGGGGCTATTCGTCGATGATTACGGGACAATACGATGCTGTGGCAGATTCAATCATGCGGATCTACTGCAGGACACGATTCAACCAAAACTACTCGGCAGGAAAGATGATATCACAAACCTTATCGTACGCAACGTTCATGAGAATCTCTTCTACTCGGGAGTTAGGCATACACACCCAGCCATGTCCGGCGACAGTTTTGGATCCCACAAGGTCGGGCAACAGCCAGAAAGATTTTGAATCGATCAAGATAGTGCCGACGTCATAACGGTCCACACTTTGTGTGTCAAGACATGCCGCCGTGGCTTCGGGAAAGGCTGGCTCGCTGTAATCTTTTTCGGTTTACGGGGCTGGGCTACCCTGGGCCAAGCACTGTACGTGTGGGTGACAGTAATCAGAAAGTGTGGGTGTGCCTTTTTACATATCTGGCGGTTTGCGCTATTCACCTGAAGTTGGTCGGGGACTGAACCTACGAACAGTTCATACAATGTAAACACGCTTTATCTCTCGCCGTGGAACCCCTGACCAAATAATTTCCGACAACGCCTCCCAGTTTTGAACCTTGAAGGCTGCAGTCGACAAAATATACACAGACCTGATAGACGACAACACGGTTCGTTTCTATGCGGCGTCATGAGGCACCACATGGGACTTCATCACACAGTTGGCACCTTGGCAAGGTGGCTTCTATGAACACCTCGTGGGAATTGTGAAACGCTGTTACACAAGGCCGCCGTCGGACGTTGTGTTCTCTACTTGAGCGAATTCATCACACTGACGACCGAAATTGAGGCGGTTGTCAATAGCAGGCCAATTACCTATGTATATGGCAATCTATCGCCTAGGGTTGGTACTACCGCAAGTCGATTTTTTGATTAATCTACAGAGTGGCATGCCAGTCACCGGACCTCATATCAGCTTCAACAATCTGGGCGACGCTGGGAAACACCTAGTTCGTGTGTGGAAAATCAAACAGAGAAGATTGGAGGCACTGTGGCGATTTTGGTACAATGAATAATTACTCAGACGGCTCACAGACAATAACGGGGATCGTAACAAGACGACCGATTGTTCGAGATATAGTTATAGTGAAGGAATCAGATACAAAGTGACATCGCTAGTTCGGAGTTGCGACGGCAGAGTGCGTTCGGTGGAATTGTTGTTACCAAATCGTCAACTCATTCGCAAATCTGTGTGTCACCTGTACCCGTTAGAAATTGAACCCCCAATCACACTGTAGACGACTTGATTGACATAGATGCCGAGACGACTAACGGCGATAAAGGAACGAAAATAAGTATTGCTAATCCGGTCGAGCCACCAGAAGCAGATTTTGAGGGCTTAACTGTTGACGAAGTTGCAGACGCTCAACACGAGCTGCCGCATTTCGGGCAAACCCAACCAACGATAATTTCGTTTGTCAAGCTATCTTATTGGGTATAAATGCCGTTGGTCGAACATCTACTAAACAGTAACCCACACCATGCTCAACGCCGTGACAATTAGTAATCACATTGAGTCGAGAGCACGAGATTGACATTTACATCTTCCTGTCGTCGGGAGTATCATGAACTTTCGTTAATGAACCCGCCTCTGTTAACGGCGCGTCCGTTTGTGTTTGTTATTGTTTCAGCACCGGAAGAACTCGAACTTCGTCTGAAGATAGAGTTTGCCGTAGCTCGCCCTCTTCCGATATGCTTTCTGAATGCTATTTTCAGTATTATATTATAAATTCCATCGTATATCATCAGAGGCAATGATGGGTCGCTTTCACCGCGAATGACGGCAATATCTGCTCTTTCAATATCGTCAACTCCAGCATCATTACATCATCATCGCCTTATCCGGATCCATATTGGTTAACACTACTGCACTAGTCAACACAGCATCACATCCGCCTACTGTCATCACCAATAACAGCATCCACAGCTCCCGTCGTTACAAACAATATTAACGTGAGTCTTTGTTTCTTCACCAGCGTCGTGGGTCCTAATCTATCACAAGCGATTGTCGATAGTGTGCTCGTTCCAACAACTTACCGGTGAGACACTTGAATTTTCTCTTTGACAATACCTCAAACCCCATGAACCGAAGCCGTAATCGAAAAACGAAAAAGAGGCATCGGCATTTATCATTTTAATATGAAATAAAACCAACCAGAGAAAAAATTCTAAAGCTAAAATAAAAATAACCTTGTTTATGTGAAAGTTACTCAAATGTGGTAAAACCCTCATTTTGACCTCTGACCCCGAACCATAAGGCGTCATACCCCCGTCTCATGAAACCATGGGTCGCACAGCAAAACCAGATCGGCAATGAGTTCCCCATGCCCGAAAACTCCCAAATGAAACATTTCAGCCGCCCAAGAGGTCAAAAAATTATCAAATTTTGAATTGAGGAACAAATGTAGCACCATACCCCCCCCGTAACTCAAACCCCATAAATCCAAAACCAGAGTCTTGATCGAAAACAAAAAAGAGGCATCGGCATTTATTTTACTATGAAATAAGACCAAACAGAGAAAAAATTCGAAAATTAAGATAAAATAACCTTGCTTCTGTGAACGGTACTAAAATGGGGCAAAAACCCACATTTTGACCCCTGACCCAAACCTTCCGATAAGTTTCGAATACCAGGTTCCGGTAAATTTCGGTTCCAGTTATTCCCTGATGCATATATATGTATCACATTGTATATATTCATATATGCCAATGTTTCTACGTACGTATATTATCTAAAATAATAAAATACAGGAAAGTGGAACCTCAGTCAGATTGAAATGAAACGTATCAACGAAACAAAACTTGGTTAAATCAATCTATCAACCTATATACAGTGATATATATTATAATGATTTCCTAGAAAATTAGGAAATTTTGCTTTTTTAGGTTTTAAAAAACAATTGCTCAATCTTAACTCTCTAAATAAGTGAAAGGTAGCTTAAACTCAACGTTAATCTTCTTTTCGATAAAACAATTGCTAGGCTACCCATGATACGCCCAATCAGGAGCAGTTACATCGTGTAAACCAGTTCACACAGCGGTTCAACATCGACCCCGTGTTGACTGGCCAATAAATCAATATAGGTATCTTTTAAGCAGCGAGAAGAAATGCAGCACGATCAATAAGGCGAAGTTATATTGTGTGAAACAGTTTATGCAGGGATAAGGCACAGACGCCGAGTTGGTGGACCAATAAATTAAGTTTCAAAATTTTTACCTTGCCAGTAGATGTAACTGAACGAAGTACTGACAT
>JASANE010006087.1:0-24751 GCA_030248225.1 Trileptium ribeirensis | reverse complement strand
AATCTAGGTGACATGATTGTGTCGAGCATAACGAGCGTAGTTGTTGCTGGAAAAAATGTCGGTGACATAGCTTTAGTCGAGCTCAGTCGGCAGCAGTATAATATATAGAGGATAGATTTTACAATCATCGGGATTAACAATTTTGGCCGCTGGAACGAGTATCCCGGACTTAATAACGAGCGTAGTTGTTGGTTGAAAAGGTCTAGGTGACATGGCTGTGTCGAGCATAACGAGCGTAGTTGTTGCTCGAAAAAGACTCGGTGACATGGCTGTGTCGAGCATAACGAGCGTAGTTGTTGCTCGAAAAAGTATCGGTGACAAGGCTGTGTCGATCATAACGAGCGTAGTTGTTGCTCGAAAAGGTCTAGGTGACATGGTTGTGTCGAGCATAACGAGCGTACTTGTTGCTCGAAAAGGTCTAGGTGACATGGTTATCTCGAGCATAACGAGCGTAGTTGTTGCTCGAAAAGGTCTAGGTGACATGGTTGTGTCGAGCTTAACGAGCGTAGTTGTTGCTCGAAAAAATCTCGGTAACACAGCTTTAGTCGAGCTCAGTCGGCAGCAGTATAATATATAAAGATAGATTTTAGATCATGGGATTAACAATTTTGGCCGCTGGAACGAGTATCCCGGAATTAATAACGAGCGTAGTTGTTGCTCGAAAAGCTCTAGGTGATATGGTTGTGCCGAGCATAACGAGCGTAGTTGTTGCTCGAAAAGGTCTAGGTGACATGGTTGTGTCGAGCATAACGAGCGTAGTTGTTGCTCGAAAAGGTCTAGGTGACATGGTTGTGTCGAGCATAACGAGCGTAGTTGTTGCTCGAAATGGTCTAGGTGACATGGTTGTGTCGAGCATAACGAGCGTAGTTGTTGCTCGAAAAAATCTCGGTGACATAGCTTTAGTCGAGCTCAGTCGGCAGCAGTATAATATATAAAGATAGATTTTAGATCATGGGATTAACAATTTTGGCCGCTGGAACGGGTATCCCGGACTTAATAACGAGCGTAGTTGTTGGTCGAAAAGGTCTAGGTGACATGGCTGTGTCGAGCATAACGAGCGTAGTTGTTGCTCGAAAAAGTCTCGGTGACATGGCTGTGTCGATCATAACGAGCGTAGTTGTTGCTCGAAAAGGTCTAGGTGACATGGTTGTGTCGAGCATAACGAGCGTAGTTGTTGCTCGAAAAGGTCTAGGTGACATGGTTGTGTCGAGCATAACGAGCGTAGTTGTTGCTCGAAAAAATCTCGGTGACATAGCTTTAGTGGAGGTCAGTCGGCAGCAGTATAATATATAAAGATAGATTTTAGATCATGGGATTAACAATTTTGGCCGCTGGAACGAGTATCCCGGACTTAATAACGAGCGTGGTTGTTGGTCGAAAAGGTCTAGGTGACATGGCCGTGTCGAGCATAACGAGCGTAGTTGTTGCTCGAAAAAGTCTCGGTGACATGGCTGTGTCGAGCATAACGAGCGTAGTTGTTGCTCGAAAAGGTCTAGGTGACATGGTTGTGTCGAGCATAACGAGCGTAGTTGTTGCTCGAAAAGGTCTAGGTGACATGGCTGTGTCGAGCATAACGAGCGTAGTTGTTGCTAGAAAAGGTCTAGGTGACATGGCTGTGTCGAACATAACCAGCGTAGTTGTCGCTCCCAAAAGTCTCGGTGACATAGCTTTAGTCGAGCTCAGTCGGCAGCAGTATAATATATAAAGATAGATTTTAGATCATGGGATTAACAATTTTGGCCGCTGGAACGAGTATCCCGGACTTAATAACGAGCGTAATTGTTGCTCGAAAAGGTCTCGGTGACATGGCTGTGTCGAGCTCAGTCGGCAGCAATATATTCGACGTTACTGTTGGGTAAGTTTTTAAACAATGATTAAAAATAATTGTTAATTATATATTTCCTATTTAATTCATTTTCTTTATTTATCTGTTGCACCTTATTTTTTGTTAAATATATATTATATTTTTTCGAATAACTAATGTCAAAATTTTAATACATATAATTAGTAATTGAATGGCAAAGTTCCATATTAGTTTATCAATCAGTTTAGATATAAAACGTTGAGCCGACATGCTATTAGGCTTTATAACCCTAAAAAACCCAGTTCATAATCAAGCTTTTGTTGTATATCCAGTTATCCTTATTCCCGACTTTGGAATACCCGTTCAGGGTAAGCAATATCGTTAACCTGACTATATAAACCAATGCTCTAATATTATGAAAGCAATTAAATATTAGCTTACTTTTACCGAATCTTAACCCTATAACGGTCGATTTATATTCTGCAATCTTTGACACAAACTTCAGCCCGCGCACTGGACAAGACCCCGATTGCATTGTATCAATGAGATAAATTGCTGATTGTTCTGTTCCTGAACTCGAGAAGAAAGCGAACAATAACGCACGTACAAACACACATTGTACAATAAACTTAGTTGTAACACAGTTTATATAGTTAAGCCGTGCATCAAAATGACTTAATGCACGTTTAGCTAAATTAGCTGTATTACAAGTCAGTTGTAGCACAGCTTGACGTTCGTCAAGTGATTTGTATGCACGGTTGTGTTGTTTAACTCGTTCAAACTCGTGCTGACGCACTCGTCTAAACTCGTTACAACCGTACCGTGTGTATAAATCTCTTAACGCACGATGGCTGTGCCACAACTATTACTTAACACAACAGTTCACAATGTAGGCTGATCTCATTTTGATGCATTCATGTGGCGTCCTGGTTTGACAACTAACAGTTGCCCGTTTCTAGCTGATAGCCTCATACAAGAGTGTGATTCACATGTAATATCACTGTTTATAACATCCAACTCATAAATACAGAAGGTCTTCTGCCATTGTACATTACGCGTTTATATAACTATGAAGTTATTTATTAAGCTAGTCACAGATTTTACAGTTTATGATAATAAATATATTTTTTTGCTAAAATCAAATATACATTTAAGAAATGCTGCAGTGTCAATTGTTAAAACGGCATGACATAGTTAAATCTGGCAACTACGAACGAAACAAGTCATCAAAAATCTTATTTAATCCAGGTTTATTAATGTCGAGATTTAGTTATAAAAATTCCAAAAATGTCATTCAAATCCGCTTCCAAAACCGGTTCAATTCATACATTGATGATTTACGCATTTTAATATGAATTGTATTTGTGATTTGTTTTCATTAGAATCTATTTTCGTGTTATTAATTATTAGTTAAGTATTGAACTATTTGACGCCTTTAACTTAATGAGATAAGTATCGCACCTCCACGCTAAAAATTCAGGGGCATTACCAAAAAATTTAGGTAGATGGGTATTGTGGAGGGGTCGAGCTAAAAAATCCTTTTGTGGGTGCAAATATATACAACAGGTGCCAAGATTGCCACTATATTGTGGATTTATTATATTTAAGAATGTATAATTGGTTTTTTTTTCAGGCTTCCGTTTCCGTGGTTAATATACTTTTTGATCGGTTTATTTGTGACACAACCACAATACGTTGAAGTTAAAACATTTGGTCTTGTATGCTCAGTTGGAATGCTATTTATTATGCTAATCGTATTAATAATATGTACCGGAATATTCCGGTGGCAAATGAATAAAGCGTTCGGCGGCTGTATGCTTCTTACCTATATCCTGTTTTTAGTTGTCGCTGTGCTACTTGAAACCAAAAAAATTCATTGTCCAATGTCGATTGGACAATGCGAATAAGTTTCGGAAAGATCTCACCACGAATGTGTTTTTGCCTGACAATACAACCCCCCAAACGGTTCAGCCAAGATTTTCATGGATGCGTCATGAAATATATAATTTATTGTCCAACTTATATTGGGAATGTGGATAAATTTCAAAGGAGCTACAATTTTTTTCAAACCAGGTGCGCCGAAATTTTAATAATATCATGGGGTCGCAAGAAAATTTGCTGTCGAATTGTCCGATATAACTTTAGGAGCGACAGTGAAATTCAGGTTATGCCGTTCTCGATATACTAATATAGGCCACATGGGTGAATTTTAAAAAACACTGCGAAACGTTTCCGAGGCATCGTAGGTCCGCTAAAACTATCAAGGAACTTCAGAATTTTACAGTTTCTATAAAATATGTACATAGGTATGTGCGTTATTACAAATTTATTCTTAATATTTAGTACATATAATAAGCTTTACGAACGTTTACCAAAGTTATTACCAGATGCCGAAAAAACATTAGAAAAATTGGCTTATATCTTTCTTCTATTCCTCAAATACTAAAGTGCTAAGGTTGATTGAAACTTTGACCAATGTAACCTTTAGGGGAGGAAGTGAAATGCATGCCATGCCGTTCTTGATATACTAAGCCTAAGCCTTAGTTTTAGCCTAACCAAAGGTCCCTATATGAGCTATGTACTAAGCCTAAGCCTAACGAAGCCCTCGCTCCAAGCTGTTCTTTTTTCTAACGTCATAACGTCCGGCCCCTAAAGGTGACATGGGCCGAAACTTTTATATTTGTACAAGGCGCCGTCCGCCTAATATTTATCCGACTGAATTTTGTCCGAAACTTTTATATCTGTACAAGGCGCCGTCCGCCTAATATTTATCCGACTGAATTTTGTAGATACACAAATTAATTAATAACGGAACAAATGTACTAAGCCTAAGCCTAACGAAGCCCTCGCTCTAAACTGTTCTTTTTTCCCTCTTCATAACGTCCGGCCCCTAAAGGTGACATGGGCCGAAACTTTTATATTTGTACAAGGCGCCGTACAAGGCGCCGTCCGCCTAATATTTATCCGACTGAATTTTGTAGATACACAAATTAATTAATAACGGAACAAAACTTTTGAAGCAATAAAAAATCCAGGCATCTAGGTTAATGAATTTGAAAACCGAAATTTTTGCTTTTAGTGCTATAATGAACTTCTGTATTATTTTATGAATACTGTAATTAATTTAGGAAACGCGACGTTGTATCGGCAAACTAAATTTAACATTATCGCAACTTAGCTCAACACTCACCACTAAACTAGGATGAAGACTTTAGTTGCAATAATATGTAAGCAAAATGTCGCAATAGATTACTTAACATTCGAAAGAACCACTCAAAATGCGAGACATCAAACCGTAACGTCGCTGGCTTCCCTGTTCCTGTTTCAATGCTTGAGCATAAAGGCGTATTCACACGCTCAACATTTGAAGGTCATTTTTAAAGAAAAATTGCGATGTTTCAAAATTTGAGATAAAAAATTTGAGCTCAAACTTTTTCATGTAATCGATCTCGTCGATGATTGGCTACACGAATATCCTTGAAAAGTTTGAACTGTGTTCACCAGTTCAAACTTACCAAAAATGCAAAAAAAGATGCTTTCAAATTTTGATCAAAAGTTGACCAAGATTTTAGCTCAAATTTCTATAAAAATTTGGGCATAATTTGAGCCTATGAACACGCCTTAAGATTTGTAGCAAAGCAAATATTGAAAAGCAACTACTCAAGAAATGTGAAGAGTTATGAAAGAAAAGCGAATATTAAAAAGCAACTACTCAAGCAATGTGAATAGTTATGAAAGGAAAGCGAATATTAAAAAGCAAGTACTGAAGAAATGTGGAAAACTATGAAAGTAAAGCAAAGATTAAAAAGCAACTACTGAAGAAAGATGGAGAGTTATGAAAGTAAGCAAATATGAAACAGCAACTATTCAAGAAATGTGAAGAGTTGTGAAAGTAATGGAAATGTTAAAAAGCAACAACTGAAGAAATGTGCAAAGTTATCAAAGTAAAGCAAATATAAAAAAGCAACTACTCTAGAAATGTGAAGAATTATGAAAGTAAAGCCAATATTAAAAAACAACTACTGAAAAATGTGGAGAGTTATGAAAGTAAAGCAAATATTAAAAAAGCGACTGCTCGAGATATGTGGAGAGCTATGAATCAAAGCAAATATTAACGAGCAACAATTGAAGAAATGCGGAGACTTATGAAGTAAAGCAAATATTAAAAACCAGCTACTAAAATGTGGAAAATTATGAAATTAAAGCAAATATTAATAAAACAACTACTGAAGAAATGTTAAGAGTTATGAAAGTAAATTAAATATTAAAAAGCAGCTGCCCACAAAATGTGAAGAGTTATAAAGTACAGCAAATATTAAAAAGCAATTACTCAAGAAATGTAAAGAGTTATGAAACTAAAGCAAATATTAAAAAGCAACTACTCAAGAAATGTGAAGAGTTATGAAAGAAAAGCAAATATCAAAAAGCAACTACTCAAGAAATGTGAATAGTTATGAAAGAAAAGCAAATATCAAAAAGCAACTACTCAAGAAATGTGAAGAGTTATGAAAGAAAAGCAAATATCAAAAAGCAATTACTCAAGAAATGTGAATAGTTATGAAACTAAAGCAAATATTAAAAAGCAACTACTCAAGAAATGTGAAGAGTTATGAAAGAAAAGCAAATATCAAAAAGCAATTACTCAAGAAATGTGAATAGTTATGAAACTAAAGCAAATATTAAAAAGCAACTACTCAAGAAATGTGAAGAGTTATGAAAGAAAAGCAAATATCAAAAAGCAATTACTCAAGAAATGTGAATAGTTATGAAACTAAAGCAAATATTAAAAGCAACTACTCAAGAAATGTGAAGAGTTATGAAAGAAAAGCAAATATCAAAAAGCAACTACTCAAGAAATGTGAATAGTTATGAAAATAAAGCAAATATTAAAAAGCAACTACTCAAGAAATGTGAAGAGTTATGAAAGAAAAGCAAATATCAAAAAGCAATTACTCAAGAAATGTGAATAGTTATGAAACTAAATCAAATATTAAAAAGCAGCTGCCCACAAAATGTGAAGAGTTATAAAGTACAGCAAATATTAAAAAGCAATTACTAAAGAAATGTAAAGAGTTATGAAACTAAAGCAAATATTAAAAAGCAACTACTCAAGAAATGTGAAGAGTTATGAAAGAAAAACAAATATCAAAAAGCAACTACTCAAGAAATGTGAAGAGTTATGAAAGAAAAGCAAGTATCAAAAAGCAACTACTCAAGAAATGTGAATAGTTATGAAAGGAAAGCGAATATTAAAAAGCAAGTACTGAAGAAATGTGGAAAACTATGAAAGTAAAGCAAAGATTAAAAAGCAACTACTGAAGAAAGATGGAAAGTTATGAAAGTAAAGCAAATATTAAAAAAGCGACTGCTCGAGATATGTGGAGAACTATGAATCAAAGCAAATATTAACGAGCAACAATTGAAGAAATGTGGAGACTTACGAAGTAAAGCAAATATTAAAAACCAGCTACTAAAATGTGGAAAATTATGAAAGTAAAGCAAATATTAGAAAGCAACTACTGAAGAAATGTGGAGCGTTATGAAAGTAAAGCAAACATGAAGAAGCAACTACTCAAGAAATGTCAAGAGTTATGAAAGTAAAACAATTATCAAAAAGCAACGACTCAAGAAATGTCAAGAGTTATGTATATATATATCGGATATGACAAAATAAAAACAGTGTGAATAATGCGGACCTTTAGCATATGCTTTATGCCTCGAATTGATTTTTAAAACCATTGAATCCGAATAAAACCACATGTTTCCGGTTATCGACCGAACACAAGCAAAAATAAAGAGGTGTATGTTAGGCTATAATTCATGACTAACGTCAATTTGATAGCTTTCTTGATGAATTTATTAAGGCATCTATACAAACAAGTGATCACGTATATTGATAAAGTTTTATTTGAGCTTGTATAATTAGGCGTGGCCCTTAAAAATGGTGCGGTCGGATTGACAGCGGACGTATAATTTTTGGAAACGTATCCATTCCTACATAATATCATATAAATCTAGGCCAAAGTAAATTGCAAATAAAATGCAGGCCATGCCGTTCTCGATATACTAAGCCTAAGCCTTAGTCTTAGCCTAAGCTAAGGTCCTTATATGAGGCATACACTAAGCCTAAGCCTAAGTCGAGGGGCTGCTGCCCTACGAACCCCCCGCTCTAAGCTGTTCTTTTTTCTAACGTTATAACGTATGCTTATTTGTTACGAATGTTGATAAATAGTAATAACGTTTAAGATGAATTTTTAATCGATCCATTTCGCTTAAAAATAAGTAATAATGTTTGAGATGAATTTTAATCGAATTATTTCCCTTAAAAATAAGTAATAATGTTTGACATACCACAACAATACCAATGAAAGTTCTGAAAAAAAATTGATAGAAATACATTATTTCGACTTGTATATTTTGATTTTATTGTTACACGCAATAATTTTTCTTTTGAAATTTTCGAAGCAATTAATATATATAACACAAAAAAGATTCATTAAAACGTCTGTCCTGTTTGCCACTGTCCGTTTCATTTCGTTTAACTAAATCTAGATTCTAATATACAACAAACTAACCTAAAGCCAACTAATTATCTAACCAATTTCAATTTGTGTGTTGTTGCATAATAAAATCGTTTAGATATTTAAACTCTTTAGGTACTAAATAACTTTTCATTTCGAGTATCTATGAACAATTATTGATCACCGCGAGGTGCCGAACTGCGACACTCTGGTTTTGATATAATTCTGAGCTAATGCTCAGTACCTTAATGCTCCTCTCAGCGAGCAACAACACAGTGTACAATCGCGCAATATTAACCGAAATTAGTTAATTCAACACATTTAAACGTAATTAGTTGTTGTCGAACAACTGCTGGAATTGAAAATTTAACCCAATCCACCATCAATCTGTAAAAAACAGTAATATGTTATTAGTTTTTCCGAGCTTAATTATGTCCGTACTCATGTCTCATAATGATGTACCATTGTGTTGGTAGTAAAATATTAGTTAAGATCTACATGCAATATTAAACCATGAAATATTAGCCCACCTAAGCGATTCAGCAACCCACTCGCGTTCCAACTGCACTGTTTTAAAACCCTACTTACCTTTAAAATCTAGAACTGTACCATTCATTTTGCTTTAAATTTTTTACTTCGCCGCAATTGTTGATTTAGTTATCGCCAAGTGATTCATTGCTTCACGAATGAATAGACGAATGGCGGCGAGGCTGAATTCCTGTCCCGCTTCCAACTCTGGTTTTCAGCTATTTCACTAGGCGAAAAACACAGCCCTACTGTGGACACTAATAAGCTTTGGGCCGGGGCAGAGTTAAATGGCGGAGAGGCAGAATTCCAGCCCCGCTTCCAACTAAAGCTTTCATCTATTAAACTTGTCCAGGAACTCAGCCCTACTGTGGACAATAATAAGCTCGGTGCCGTGCAGGGTATGGACGAATGGCGGCGAGACAGGAGTCCTCCCCCGCTTCTAACGCTGGCTTCTAGGTATTTAACTAGGCGAAGAACTCGTCCCTACTGTGGACATTAATAAGGTTCGAGCCGGGGCAGAGTTAAATGGCGGGGAGGCAGCATTCCTAGACCGCTTCCAACTCTAGCTTCCATCTTTTTAAGTTGGCGAGGACCTCAGCTAGCGAAACACTTTTAGCACACCCAACGATCTTGTAATCTGTTCTTATTCGGTTCGTTTAGGGGCCACAAATAAATTGCTAAAACCTTTATATCCCACTAATATGCCATCAATCAGTAAACTTATCAATTTAATTAAATCAAACTATTGTATAACTACAATCTTATTTGGTTTATTTAGGTACTGTCGCGTTAGGCCGACAATTTCTAAAATTTTAGTTATGCATGTCTCGTTAGACCGACAGTCGCGTTAGGCCGACAAATTAAAAGTAACAACTGTAAGTGTTTAACATTAAAACAGTCTCATTAGGCCGACAACTTAAATTATAACACTACGTATGCATGTATAGATAGGCTTACCTATTTTAAAGACGGTGCTGTACGTAGTCAAGGAATGAGATTATTTCTTGATCCATAAGTTGGCCATACGCGTCAGTACCACGGAAGCGTTCGAGATCATTCACTCGGAATGTAAAAGATACCTTCGCAGCTTCAATCTCGGCATCATTTTTGACATAGCGAGGATCCCTAGCAGCCGGAGGGTCGCCTCTTTTAAGTTGGTCTATTCGAATTTGCTTGGAATGATGTATTTCCTGTAGCTTGACAAGGAAAACTGTTGTCCGCGGATGTGGTTGGCCGAATTTTGATCTAAGAGATGAATTGTAGCCTTCACAGTGATTCGTGGTTCGAGGGCCTGAATTGTCAAAATGGTTAAACAAACCAATTTGTGAATTTGTACACATCCAATTGGATCCAAAGTAGTCACGAAAGCAAATTAAGTTATTGTCAACCTGCTGGTTGCCTGTTATTGGCGGCGTACTCAGGAAACGATCCCATGTTGGCCGAACTAAATACTTGGGCAATACGCATAGTGCAAATAGCCGGCGAATGTATTGTTTAACTACTGAATACTGAGGATGCTCAAGGCCTTGAACGGCAGATTGTTCGTATGCAGCAGTAAGGCCGTTTGATTGTACGTTGCGATTAATTGCCTGTGCAAAATGAAAAACGCAACCTTGTATTCTTGCTTCGGGGAAAACATTAGCAGCTGCATTCATAGCTGCGCGCTCATAGTCCATTGTTATGTGTCCTCCGGCAATTGATCCGACGGAACCATAGGTGGTTAACAACCGAGACCGAATAAGATTAAAAAGTATTTCATAGGTTGCCTGTTGTCTATTAGGCATTAACGCGTGCACAACAGGAACTGCTTCGCCAGAACAGAAACTGTGTATTATATACAGCTACAGGTTCTTAAATTTGACTTTGTCGGCCTAACGCGACTGTCGGCCTAACGCGACACAATCTTATAAATTTGACTTTGTCGGCCTAACGCGACTGTCGGCCAAACGCGACTCTTTAAAACAGCCGGTTAGAGCTTATAAATTTGACTTTGTCGGCCTAACGCGACTGTCGGCCTAACGCGACACAATCTTTATTTATTTATTTATATTAATTTTATGTTAAAGAATACGCATAACTTTAAAGTTATTAAATTTTGTGTGTTTTTCCGAATAGTCTAACATGATAAATTATACGTTTTACTACAGCTGTTTTTTTAAATCCTAATATATTTTTCTCTTATTTTAACAACCCTAATTTTAGACTCCCATTTCCGTGGCTTTTATATTTCTTTGTCGGTCTCTTCGTTAGCCAACCGTCAACGGTCAGTGTCGATTCGTACGGACTTGTGTGCAGCGTCGGAATGCTTTTCGTAATGCTTATCATACTAATTATCTGCGTTGGAATATTTAAATGGCAAATGAACAAAGCGTTCGGCGCATGTATGCTACTAACGTATTGTGTGTTTCTTGTGCTTGCAATATTGCTTGAAAAGCGTGTTTTAGTTTGTCCGTTCGGTACAAGTGGTTGCGTTGTTAAATAAAATAAATGCCATATTTATTGTTATTATTGCAGCTTTTTTAGATATTGCTATTATGCTTAATTCTTGATATTGTTTAGTTTTAAATACGGAATTAAATGATATATCTGCAAAATGAGTAACGATCAGGGTAAAGGTTTAGTGGCGGAAGCGAAATGCATACTATGACTCTCTCGATATATTAAGCCCTTCAATTTGATGATATAGACCTCGGTTCCGCTTGAGGAACCTATAATTTAGGAGGAATGTCTGATATACAAACTTTCGGCAGCTATTGTACAGTAATTAATGTCATTTTAAAGATATATCATTTCGGTTGAAGGTCCGTCGTCTTAGGGGGTGCTGAGACCGCTAGGGAAATTGTCTAGGGTTTATCATTTAGGTCGAAGGCCCGTCGTCTTAGGGGGTGCTAAGACCGCTAGGTAAATTGTCTAGGGAGCAGCGTATTCACGCTAGAGCTGAAACGCTACTTAATTAAAAATGTCGTACTACAAACATTTTTTATGTCATGTTTCTTACATGTCAATTTTTCGTCTTTGGAAACGGTTTCTGTGCCCTAATCTTTCAATCTATAAAACAGGAAATCCTAGTGTGCTCATTCAGTTTGCAATTTGGAAATCCAGATGCGCGAGTTGAGTTCGCAATTTGGGAATCCAGATGCGCGAGTTGAGTTCGCAATTTGGGAATCCAGATGCGCGAGTTGAGTTCGCAATTTGGGAATCCAGATGCGCGAGTTGAGATCGCAATTTGGAAATTTAAATGTGCGAGTTCAGCTCGCAATTTGGAAATCCAGATGCACTAATTCAGTTCGACGAGGCTTTAGTTATGCTCTTTCTGTCAAAAATTTCACTGGACACAAATATTTACATTTTTGTTTTGAGATAAGGTGTTACAGAAAAATGCAATCTATGACAGAATTTGTGCACAGCTGTGAAGCCACATATAATGCATTCTAGCATTTGCTGAAATTTTCAATCGTTAAATGAAAAAAAAGATTCAGCTTATTATATTTACGGGTATATATATATTTTGTTTGGTATTAACTGTACTATACGATCTTATCGAATTTTGCAGCCATTGATACGCTGTATTAAATTTTGAGTAAGTTTGCTATAAAATTTCTATCTTAATATCTAATGTAGGCAGTTTTTATGTATATTCTTAATTTATTTACACAGTAAAATACACTTATTTTCCAATAAAATTGAAAATAAAAACTCGTTACGGTAACGCTTCTCAGACGATAGTCGTTGGAAATTGTTTGTTTAAACTAGCCTTATGAAATGATGCCGCTACATCTACGTACCATATAAATTCTGTTATATGCGACAACTTAAAACGACTGTACAGCATTTACAAAACGTGAAACATTCCGTCCTTATGAAATCAGTCTTTGTTTCATAATATACTAGCAATTCAACTTTTAAATCTACGAATATAGTCTAAACTTAAGGTTTCATGTTTTGTTTCATTTGCCAATACTAATTACTGGCTAATCATCCAAAAATATGTTGGCTTAACTAAATACATATCACCGCTAGCAATCACCCTAATTAATACTCCCGTGCTTGTATTATAAAACGGAAATAGTCGTTTTTTATGAGTTTAAATGGGCTTAAAACATAATTTGTTTTTCGGAAATGCTTATATGTCAATAATATTGTATCTATTTACTAATCGTGGTAACTCGAACGTACCTATATTCGATATCACCGGTCGATGGAGCCAGATTTTACCATTAAATGTATGCTCACTCAAATGCAACAATAGAATAATCTCTATTAGAAAAGGTTTTCTACTAGCTAAGTCTGTGCAATCTTAGTTGAAACTTCCGGGTGGCCCAGTTAAAACGACAGTTGGAAACAATACCGTTATTAACAATTTCTAAGTCTCAGTAGATAGAAGTATTTTTTATCTCAGGAAGGCTTAGTTAAAAGTTCCGGATGGTCCAGTTACCACGACAGTTGGAAACAATACCGTTATTAACAATTTCTAAGTCTCAGTAGATAGAACTATTTTTTATCTTAGGAAGGCTTAGCTAAAAGTTCCGGATGGTCCAGTTACCACGACATTTGGAAATAATACCGTTATTAACAATTTCTAAGTCTCAGTAGATAGAACTATTTTTTATCTTAGGAAGGCTTAGTTAAAAGTTCCGGATGGTCCAGTTACCACGACATTTGGAAATAATACCGTTATTAACAATTTCTAAGTCTCAGTAGACAGAAGTATTTTTATCTCAAGAAGGCTAATTTCCACAAATAGGTGACCCATGAGACTTTATATCCTCGACCAGAATCTATTAACCCTCATTCTTCACAATTCATTGAGTTGTATAAATAATCTGTTGGCTATGATTATTGCATTATTATGTGTACGTTTGCTGTTTGACCCCTGTTTTAGATTCCTGCCTGGCTTCTTACCACTCAGTCAGTTTCCAATAATTTTTAACGCTGCTAACAGCTGTAATTACCATAACCAAATAAAATGAAAAATTTTCAATGGATTTGGGCGTGTTCTTAGCTTATATGCCGTCGTCTGAGTCTGTTTTTGTACTGTGTAGCACTCACAATGATGACTAAAAGCAATTTTTTTCGGCAGTAGATCAGATAATTTTCTAATATTGTGTTTCTACGATAGTTGTTAAGCAACTAGATGTCAATACATTATTTAAAAATTGGCAAAATTAGTTTTAGTCAAAAACTCTGAATTATTTAGCTCAGATCAATTTACGGGTTCCGCCTCATTTCGTACGTAGATTTATATCGAAATGGTTCGTATAAATATTAAAGATTTGGCTTATTAGGTATATATTATGAACATTTTATGGTTGCAATGTAGTGAATGCTATTTAGAGTAAATCTATTGTTTATTGTGCATATATAAATTGTATTTGAAGAAGATATACAGGGATATCGAAATTGTACAAAACAAAATACAAGCACCAAAAAGTTATTCAGTTCCTATCGCACATATGAGAGTTGAATAAAAATACATTTAAGAAAAAAGAATCTTCGCTATTTACATGCATTTATTATCATTTAGGCATAAGATTTTAATCCAATGATAAATACGATTTGAAGAATAGTTTTTACCTGTTTTCAGCTGAATATGTGTTAGACTGATATGTTATGAGATCTGTTATAATGCTTGAGTCCACTTTAGATGCGTACACCAGGGTTGTTCTTTTGTCAAAATCATGAAATGATTGTCCCGAGAGAAATTTCTGTCCTTCACATTTTTGTCATTGCTATTCCATTTCTGTGAACGCGAACATAAGCTCTGTTTTATGTACGAATGGAATTTGCGTTCACACACGTTCTACCATTTCGCACGTTCGTTTGCGATCATCAAATAATTCACTGTGAATCAGACAGCAATGCTCGCGGTCTATTTATCTCTTATAGCATATTTAAAAACGATTAGTAATGGCGTTTTCACTTGTACGCGGTGAGCAAAATGTTATACTAAATCGAAATATAGTGACCGCTAACAACGTCTACGCGCTGCAGCATCGCCAATCGTGTACGCGTACTTAAGGGAAAGTCATGATTTGTTCGCGTTCATGATTTGTACGATCGTGAGCTGACTTGACAAAAGAACAATCCAGGTATACGCACCTAAAGTGGACTCATGCATAAGATAAGGTTAGAATTTTCAGACATAACCCATGATTTAAGCTGCATTTTACATTTGGTACACCAAACATAATTGTACAAAGGAACAAGTGTAATATTTCAGGTAAACGGTAATTATTTAGCAAAATGATGTCATTTCTCGATTCGTCATTGACTGTAACAATTTTAGTTGGCTTGAATTGTGAGCTTTTCAAGTATAATCCTAACAGTCATCTCACCGGACATTGGTCCATGGATGGCTACATTGCATTTTGAGCGAAAATTTAGAATAAATTTTACTGACATTTCTTGCAAATTTTGAACGCTAAGGTAATATATTTATTTCAAATTTTGAAAGCTAAAGTAATATATGTCTTGCAAATTTTCAAAGCTAAGGTAATATATGTGTGCGAATGTATTGAAATAGCAGTCATTTTAGAAATAACTTGATAATGTTAAGCAGCAATCACATTAAGATGTGTCCAGCTAATGGCCGCTTTTAGCTTAATGTTGCATCCATTGCACGCAAAATGCAGACATACGACAATTATATCATTAGTGGAGACTGATTATGACCATATCTACATTACAACCGTAATGAAATCGACTATATTCACATAGAGGCTATAAAATGGTAGCTACTACATTTACATTTGACAGATGCCAGTTCCCGCACGAAATAATAAAATATTCTAGCCACAAATGTATGTGCGATGCAAATATATTTATTATCATTCCACACAAAATGTAGACATAATTGCTATCATTGCACTCGTAAACACAGGCGAAACCACTGCAGTTGTGATGTGGATATGGTCATTTTACCATTGCACATTAATTCTAGATATAGTCGGCCACTGTCTATGTTTGCGTGCAATGGTTGCAACAAATATGCATAACGTAGGCAATACATGTCGCCTTAATTTGATAACGGGTATAGCCAGAAACTTTTGCACGTAAGGCCACTGAATCTGCCAGGGGGATAGCTTAAAGGCGCAATTCACACATAACCGTGAACTTCACTTTTCTGTTATCCTTTTAGGGGGACCGATGCTGCGCCTGGGAGGGGCACAGCCCTGCATGTCCCCCTTGGCTACGCCCCTGAATGTGATTCCTGCATTAATAGTCCCATGTATTACTGAAATTCAGGTAAGTTTAACTTTTCGTTGAAATGAAATTATGATATTTATCAGTTTTTCATATTTTAGTGAAATAGACCCTTCTCTTTAATGTTGTCGCGAATTATCCTGGTAACTGAACAGTTTATATTGCATTTTGTGATTTTTTTACGTGTAAGTGTTTAATTTTTATGGGTTAACATAGCTAAATTTTGACGTAGGCTTATTGGTTCGAATTTAATATTTTAGCATTGTTATCGGTGAATAATATTTGTATTGTTGAATATTTATAAAGATTCAGTTATATCTACCTGATAATTGATATTGCTGTTTAAAAATATTTACTTACAGGGATGTGTTTGTATAATCATTATGGCATCGTTTTGTCGCCCCCATAAATGATGAACCTACCAGTTTCTAACAAAAATGGCATCGTTGTTGTTCGTTTATCTAAAGAACCTATTCTTTTAAAGTCGAATCAAAAAATTTACCGAAATTCATCCATCCAAACATGAGTCATGAATGACAGGAACAAACAAGAAAGAAATTTTCACGATTTTCCCCTAGCGCCCGCGGTGGAAACTCCACTCGCTTCGGTCGCTCCGTTTCAATAAGTAGCACTGAATTGTGTTATGTAACAACAACAACAACAACAAGAAGGTTTATTAACTGGTAATCAGAGAGTCAGCGTAAGTAGGTTTGCATCAGACGTTAATGCTATAATAGGTGTATTTGCGATTTAGGCGATGGCTTACTGATCGTTTGGCTGATGTAACAAAACACCGTATATGCACGTATGGATACAGTTTGTGTTTGTACCTTATGTTTACTTTTCTAGTCGAATGTGCTTTCATCAGAGTTACAAAAATGTATATATGTCATTGCTTGATTTACAATTTTGCTTAAAATTTTATTGCGATTTTTCAACTGGTTTCTATACGCGTGAATATGTATATAGAGGCGGATCCAGATGGTCTGGTGGACTTTCTCTATAAAACTGTCTCAGACTGCTGGTATGATCTTTCAGCTCGTCCACCGGCTGAACCGTAACATACGACAAATTGCGTAAACGAACGGAGCAGTCGAGACCCTATGCCCGTTGCACCTTTCCACCGCTCGTCTCCGTCTGTATTCGCAATTCGTATATAGAGATAATATTTTTCTGTTGCCGCAGGAAATTTCAAAGTGATGAAGTAAATCACGAACAGTTCTGTTTAGGACTGCAAAGAACATAAGAATGAATGTCACTTGTCATTACACATTTTAATCGAACCACCTGCTCTAAGCTGTTCTTTTTTCTAACGTTATACATTCCACCGCTCGTCTCCGTCTGTATTCGCAATTCGTATATAGAGATAATATTTTTCTGTTGCCGCAGGAAATTTCAAAGTGATGAAGTAAATCACGAACAGTTCTGTTTAGGACTGCAAAGAACATAAGAATGAATGTCACTTGTCATTACACCTTTTAATCGAACCACCTGCTCTAAGCTGTTCTTTTTTCTAACGTTATAAAGTCCGGCCCCTAAAGTTGACATGGGCCCATGTCGCCATTTCGTTGACAATTACCGACTATTATACAAGTGTCCTAAACACTAGCTAAGTAATTAATGATTTAGCTATTTTCAGCTGAAATATTAAAATTTGATTTCCTATCTTACACATTATTCAAAGGTCTGTGAATAAAGCCACGATGACGTGTGTCATTGTCTACAACGCAAGAGAATCTTATTCAGCAATTCCGTTTTTCTGTATTTGATAGATTGAAATTTTATCAATTTTTTGCTCAACGTGTTGTTGCTGAATACTTTTCGTGTCAAATTTAGGATAGATATATAAACCCGATTTGTGACATAACTATTTAATTATTTAACCCAAAACTCAAATTAAATTATTTCAGTTGACAAAATATATTTTCACAAAAAAATATTATATAGCGTTGTTTCATTTTCGATGTGGGTCCATAAGCAACTCAACTCTTATCATCTCCAATTTATTGCTTAGCCCTGTTATTTGATTATTTATTGTTGCTACAATCACGTGTGTTTATAAAGATTCCTTTAATTTCAATAATAACTACTACAATATTATTCATACGCCGAGGTAAATCAGTTCATTCGTGTTAAAATTATAGAAAAACACTTGTCAAAAGCATTTTAAACAATTTTAAATAGATGAATACATAACAAAAATAAAAAAAAAAAACTGGGCGAGCCTATTTTACATTAAGGGGTCGGACGTTATATCATTAGCAAAAATTACAGGTTAGTCATGGAGTTTGAGTGGCAATAGCTCCTCCAATTTACCTTTTGAGACTTTATTAAAAAACTTCCTTGAAAAAGCTTAACGTTAAATTTTGGACCAGAGCTTTTTGTTTGCGACGCTGAAATTTTTCGAAAAAAAATATCTTAAATAATACACCAAATAATACATCAAATAATGTTTCTGTAACGAAATTGTTATATAGGTAATCCTCTTTTGGTTATAGAAAAAATCACATGGATTTAACATATTATTTGCTCTGCGTAATATATTTTATATTTTATTTATTTTTAGTATAATTATTTATTTTAATTAAATATTATTTTTTATATATAATTTATAAATTTAATATGTAAAATATAAATATATTTTGCATTTACTATAATTAAACAATATGAATTATGCGTGACACCATTGTTTTTGCAATGTTTGTGAATTCTTTGAGCAGCAGTAAATAAAAATTTTGTAAAATGCGCTGAAATGAGCGGTAGTTATTTTATAATTGTCTTTGCTTGTACTATTGTAAGCTAATATAAGCTATAAGCTGTCAGTATTAGCTCAGTTTCGTTCTCGTTACAATTCTATTCTAAAAATTAGATTGTAGGGATTAAACGCAACTGTGTTTTAGGCTTAAATCGACTCTAGTTTTGCTGTTATCGTTTGAAATTTCGATGTTTGTCCTTTTTGGCTCATATTTTATTATCATAGACCTTACATGGGGCTCTTACACAGACTTTACATGGGGCTCTTACACAGACCTTACATGGGGCTCTTACACAGACCTTACATGGGGCTCTTACACAGACCTTACATGGGGCTCTTAAACAGACCTGACATGGGCTCTTGCACAGACCTTAAATGGGCTCTTACACAGACCTTACATGGGCTCTTACACAGACCTTACATGGGGCTCTTACACAGACCTTACATGGGGCACTTACACAGACCTTACATAGGGCTCTTATACAGACCTTACATGGGGCTCTTACACAGACCTTACATGGGGTTCTCCACGATTGAGATGTTGATGTTACTATAGAAATACCTCCGACAACGAAATAAGTCACAAAATTAGCCTGAAGCTTTAGGGTCACGTTTGTTCCAAACACCGTTAGGATCTTAGTGCACAAAGTTCTAGAAAATACGGATTTTTGTATTAAATCACGGCTTTACATAAAAGAAGGATAAACCCAACAGTATTGTCTCACCTATATGTTCTTTTCATTACCTTTGTATATGTCTAAACTAAACCCGCGATAGCGACGGTTCGAACATATATCAACTCAATTTTGAATCATGTTATATGCAGATTAATATATGCCGCACTGACACTGTTGGATTGGTAGCACTAATTTAGTTTTACTTAGATACACTACTTTACTGACCTACTGTCACGGTAAAGAAACTATATGAAAACATTGATAATGCTTGTACAATTGTACATTGATGTACAATCCTAACATAATGATTATACCTGTGAACCTGTGAGCCATATAGAATCGGTTTTTAGCAAGTTATATTCTCTAACAATACAATGTGCGTTTACGTAAAAGCCTCCAGCCCCAACAAGGTAATTTTGAGGAAACACCGAATCTTAGTACCATTTGACTCTGCTGGTCGACGCGGCATTAGAATCATACTTATGATAGTTTCTTTTCTATTTTTCGCTTGTTGAAAATTTTCGAAAAAAACTAATAAAAATGTTAATGTTCGAAAAACATCAAATAATATTCAAAATTTATGTATAATTTTACATTGCATTCGAACCGCATTGACGATTTTAGTTGAACGGCGTCAAAATCAGGTGAATTCATGATTAACCTAAAAGTTAAAGACTTAGGATTTCAGATAAAAGAAGTAGCTCGTTAATTTATGAACAAGTCAATTGATGCAATAAAATAATTAAGCTCGCCAGTGCTATTCGAATGGTATATTAAACTTCACGTTTACGTTAATAGATTAGGTTTGAGACCTATCACCGGAAATGATCAACAAAATTTTCACACGTATATCTGCGATATTGTTTCCGCATGCTAGCCACCTGTGCACACCACTGTTATGTAAATTTGAGCCAAATCTGTGGCGTACAACCTAGCTACAAACCATAATATCAATAACGGACTTCTATTAACGTGACATATTGTAAACACTAGCTATGTTATATATTTTCACAATTTTTATTAAAATGTGAAATTTTATATTCAAATTTTGTACATTTGATGGTGTAATCTATTTAAAATAGAACAACCTATGACGATCTATGATCCATGGTCTAGGATTCATATATGATGCCGACAAGGTAACATATTATGCGGGCATTTATTTCATAGAGTTCAACAGAATCACAGGGTTCAAACCTGCATATTTGCTGGCTGAACTAATGTCTTCTGTTACTCAAGTGTAAACCCAACGGTTAACATGTCGCTGTCTGTGATGACTAGCTAGGCGTGAGGATTTGATATTCAACTTTGTCAGCTTTTGTTTTGTTCTTTTTTCCGTTTTTAAATAACACTAATTACAGTGCAATTTTAACGATAGCTGGGAATTCAACAGAATCACAAAGTTCAAACCTGCATATTTGCTGGCTGAACTAATGTCTTCTGTTATTCAAGTGTAAACCAAACGGTTAATATGTCGCTGTCTGTGATGACTAGCTAGGCGTGAGGATTTGATATTCAACTTTGTCAGCTTTTGTTTTGTTCTTTTTTCCGTTTTTAAATAACACTAATTACAGTGCAATTTTAACGATAGCTGGGAATTCAACAGAATCACAGAGTTCAAACCTGCATATTTGCTGGCTGAACTAATGTCTTCTGTTATTCAAGTGTAAACCCAACGGTTAATATGTCGCTGTCTGTGATGACTAGCCAGGCGTGAGGATTTGATATTCAACTTTGTCAGCTTTTGTTTTGTTCTTTTTTCCGTTTTTAAACAACACTAATTACAGTGCAATTTTAACGATAGCTGGGAATTCAACAGAATCACAGAGTTCAAACCTGCATATTTGCTGGCTGAACTAATGTCTTCTGTTATTCAAGTGTAAACCCAACGGTTAATATGTCGCTGTCTGTGATGACTAGCTAGGCGTGAGGATTTGATATTCAACTTTGTCAGCTTTTGTTTTGTTCTTTTTTCCGTTTTTAAATAACACTAATTACAGTGCAATTTTAACGATAGCTGGGAATTCAACAGAATCACAGAGTTCAAACCTGCATATTTGCTGGCTGAACTAATGTCTTCTGTTATTCAAGTGTAAACCCAACGGTTAATATGTCGCTGTCTGTCATGACTAGCTAGGCGTGAGGATTTGATATTCAACTTTGTGAGCTTTTGTTTGTTTTGTTTTTTTCCGTTTTTAAATCACTAATTAAAGTGCAATTTTAACGATAGCTGGGAATTCGCTGAACGAGACGCTTAGAGTATAAAAATTACGGCATATATATACAGATACGGATATAGTGAAATAAAGATTACGGCATATAATAAACTGATATATATCAGTTTATATTACAGTGTTTATGGAGTGGAACGAGAATTTTCAATTTTGGCTCTGGAGGGGATTGAGGAGGTCCTGTCTGTGTGTGTCTGTCGCACCTGGATCTCGATAACCGCTGGTCGGATTTTGATGCAAGATAGCTCATTCGAACCGCAACGGTTGATTTAGGTGCAGTGAAGGAGCCCGATTTTTGAATTTTTTCCCGTAGGAAAAGTTATGGGGCAAAATGACGTCATTTTGGCCCATTTTTCGGGCACCCCCTCCAGTTTTGGCGACTTTTCTCAATAAGTAAACGAGGTATCCGCAAACTAATAGGCCTATTCTATGTAGCTTTACCAGGGCTTTCCAATGATATATAATAAGTTTTTCAACTACTTTCCAATGTGGAGTCTATAAGCTTAAAGTTGGCGCCAAATTTAATATTTGGTGAAAAGTCGTGGGGAATGCACCTAAATGTGTGCTTATTGTTGGTTTTAGTGTCGGATATGGTGTTTTATTGGCCAACAAGCTGATTGCGAGTGTCAAAAATATTGTGTGGCAAATATTTTTCACACTTCTGCTTCATACTTGGTATGAAAAATAAGATTTTTCTCAAGTGTCGGTTTGAATTCTTTAACGTTCTTTTCACGGTCAATTTAGGGTTTTATTGAATTATTAAATTGTTAGTTCATTGTTTTTGTGCTCGTTGTATGATGTTTTGTCTACTGCATACGTTGGCTATCAAAAGACGCTGTGGTAACTATGACTCATCACTCACGGTTTATATAATGCTGCACCTGCGTACTGTGTGTAGGCTTTGTTTGTGTGTGCTTTCTACAACAGATTTCGTGGGATTGTTCTCACCACTCGAATTCTGGCTCGCAAGCGAGCTTCACTAGTATTAATCAGCATACTGCCCGTTAAACAATTTCCACATAGTGAACCGTTAGGAATAATTGAAAACTTAGTCAGTAGTACATACGAAAGTATTAAAGAGTGCTCACCGTCATTTTGTTAATATTATTCGTTGCCAAGTATAAACTTGAAATGCTAAATACTGTGCACCTGAAATAACAAATATACACAACTGTGTATGTGGAAAATAACATTTGAACTGACAAGTTCAACTGCAGGAAACTATGTTTCGTGTAAAACATATATTGAGAGTTTGAGTTTACTTTTCATCAGGAAACGGTATCACAGCAGTTTGCATTGTTACTTGTTTATACCTGAAAAAATTTTACGCATGACTGTTGCATTATACCGACAATAGTAATGCGTGGCCGGACTAGACGGAAATGGTTGGTCAGATTGTATAATCAACACATATCTTACTTACGTGGCACATTTAATGTAGAATCTGACTACAGTCGAAAACGATGTCATAGCCGGACACCTGTAATTAAGAAGTATATACAGCGAAATAATATCCATCATAGACTTTGTTCCAAACTGAAATTTATATAACGAAAGATTAACCTCACAATTACACACAAATATTCGCAGTCTCTGACATTAATACACAGCACTGGTAAAAAAACTGTAATGTAGCTGCTTTCTAATGTTTCAGCTCGTTCCTTCCAGCTAGCATTATTAAGAACCTCAAACGATCTGTTATATAAATCTTGGTGCTGGATTTGAGATGGAACTGTTTTAATCAAAAACGCTACACTCGTTCTAGGATATCGTTTCTGTTAGGTCTACTGGTGCGTACCATACCAACCGGCTCAGTAGATATTCGCCTATTAGCCGTAGGTAGCTTAATTATTGTTGAACAGCCAAAACCACTTTCGAAAATACAAGTGAATGCTTGATTTATTATGCGAAAGTCCAGTTGACTGCTATATTCAAGCAATGACATTTCGATTCTCATCCGAGCTAGTATTGCAGATTGAGAAAAGCCCATATCCGTTGTTAAATTTAAGAATTTTGGTTCGAAGGTTAAACTAACTAATGCGCAGTGGCTCCGCCACAGTGTGGGTGGGGCGCATAGGTGTAGCGTGACTTCCAAAAGTGGGGGTCACCGGTGATACATATCAGAGGCTAACCCGTCAACCGCGGAAATTTTAAAGTAGCTGAATGTTAAATGTAGCATGAAGTCGATAATTCCAAGAAACAATCGTGAACAGGAGAACTTTTATAGAAGAAATGTTAATAATTCAATACTGATAATTACTAATGTCCCCCTGAAATTGTGCTGGGGGACAGTCCCCTGGCACTTTCATCATGCAAAGAAAAGCAACAAATATGACTATTAACAAACAACTGTTGCACTTATTTCCGCTTTTTCTTTCTCAGCTTAATAAACAATACTTTCAGTGTGCGCGAGTAATATGGTGTATTGCTGTGTAAACCTGCAGCTGCAGTCGCTACCTGTGTAACAGAGTCGTTCCGACCCTGTCACGGGCACTTTAGGATTATAGTACCCAAAAATAGCCGTTTTGCGTAAGAATACCATTTGCCGTTTAGTATAAAATTGTCGTTCACCGTTTAGGACCAAAATGCCATTAACAGTTTGCATAAAATATTATTTGCCGATTTGTATGAAATCATCAACAGTCTGTATAAAATATTATTTGCCGATTTGTCTGAAATTATCAACAGTTTGTATAAAATATTATTTGCCGATTTGTATGAAATTATCAACAGTTTGTATAAAATATTATTTGCCGATTTGTATGAAATTATCAACAGTTTGTATAAAATATTATTTGCCGATTTGTATGAAATTATCAACAGTTTGTATAAAATATTATTTGCCGATTTGTATGAAATTATCAACAGTTTGTATAAAATATTATTTGCCGATTTGTATGAAATTATCAACAGTTTGTATAAAATATTATTTGCCGATTTGTACGAAATTATCAACAGTTTGTATAAAATATTATTTGCCGATTTGTATGACATTATTAACAGTTTGTATAAAATACTATTTGCCATTCTGT
>JASANE010006086.1:0-13101 GCA_030248225.1 Trileptium ribeirensis | reverse complement strand
TGTTTCGTATTGCTGGCAATTTTGTTTTACCTAATTATGTTGCTTCTGTCAAACATTGCAACCTAACGCAGCAGCGAAAAAGTGTAGAGCTTTCAATCCAACGGTTATAAACAGAATATATATTTATTACTACTGCAAGCGCAAACATAATAAGGAAAATACAATTACAAATAAATAGCGTCATCAAAAATCACCGCATTTGGGCACTGGGAAAAGTAACCAAAACTGGGCTTCGAAATCGCACAGCTGCTCAGTTGGTTTACAAGATCGTCGCTTGAAATAGGTATATCATAGTTGCAATAAAGAGTTTTGTCAACCACTGTTGGCTATAAATCTCGTGCCCGTTTAAAATGTGTTAATATGTACAAAGATATCAGTGTCATGAATTCAAGCAAGATTCTTGCTCTAATCCAGAGAGCCCACAATGTGGTATTGTGGTCATCGTTATTAGCAATCTCAGTACGCATTGGCTCAACACCAATTTTGGCACTAAACTCAAGAGATCTTCGCTCTCACGTGGAATATAGTGAGACGAAAATGCTATAAAACTTGTTGTGAAACGCAATTATATATATTTGGCTCGGTGTCCAACTTTGGAAACGGGAACATTTCAATAAAAACAAACTTCAAGCAATATTGAGAATAAATTAATATAAATACGAATCGCCTAGGTCATCGAATTCCCAACTACCGTAAAAATTGTTCGATTTTTACGATATCTGAAAAAAGAAGAACAGAAAAGAAAAACATCAAGCAAAAGTAGAAACAGAATAATGAGGCCTAGCTATGTAATATTTCGCCATAATACTAATAGCCACAAGATTAGAATGCAGAAACAAGAAGAAAATCATTTGGACCGTCGTGGTTCAAGACTTCAGCTAAGACATAGTCGAAAGTAGTAAAACGCACAAATAGGTGATCATAATGCGTTATGGATTCTTTGTATAACGCTGTGGATTTGGTACAAAAATTGCGTATTTTTCTCGAAGTTAGTGCACCAAAGGCCCAACAGTTGTATTTGGGAACACTAACGACAACGTTAACACCGTACTAATACAGTTGGCAAGTTTGCTTTGGATGTAAATTCAGGCGGTTTTATACAATTACATTACCAGCTTTGGAATATCCACATCATGTAACATGCAGATTTGCCTATATATACTTGTAGCGCAAAAGCGTTTAATTCCCTCACATTATGGGTTTAAGAAAACCTTGAACGCCCATAAGCATCTAAATATGACCCCTTTGGGGAAGCAAACTCACATTTGGCCACTAGATTTGCACGAATTTTGCCAACTATACATGTCTTGAATATTTAGCCGCAAATTGTGTGACTCTAATGACATGTAGTATACCCACTCAACGGTAATAATCTTTTTACATGGAAAAGGCGCTCTGAGCTAAATCTTAAGCGTAATTACCGGGGTTGCCATGTAATAGCGTTAGCAATATCTGGAGCATATGTGGTATCCACGATCTTTATGATCGAGGTCATGATCGTACATCTAGACAATGAGATCACTATGATCGTAGTGTAGATCATGCCGTTCCATTTACAAGCGTAATCGCTCGAGAAATATCCTTTTGGGCCGGAGCAAGTTATAATTTCACTATAAAACATGTCAACAAAAATAGAAGGAATAGTCTTTCAAAATTAGCAATACGAAACGTGCATGTTCTTGGAAACATTATCCATTCCATATAGGCGCAGCCAAGGATAATATTTGGGAGCGGCGTGGTAGCTAGAGACAGTGTAGGGAGGGACCTGGTAACTTACTAATGGCCGTTGTCCGCAGCTTAATTTAAGTTTCTACACCCACCCTAGCCCAGCACCTAGCGTTGCATCGTTCTTGAATAGTTTCATATCAGCTACGTTTAACTTGTTTTCTTTTTATAATTTTCCTTAGTATATATTGTTGTTGTTTTTCTGCAGCAATCCGTGTTATTCACCTGATCATTTTTGCATAGTATTGTTGTTATTCTGATCAGTCGCGGACGGTCCAAGATGATGATGCTGGGCAAAATCAATTCCAAGCTTAGCAAGTTCTTCGTGTTGGCGGCGGAGTTGTTCTTGGAAATAGAGAAGCCGCTCGTGTTGAGCTGGATCAAGCTGGGAATGCGATCCTGCGTCGCCAGCTGGAGTCGAGTGTCCAACACGAGTGTCTGACTGTGCCACAGCGCCGCCGCTTGCAGAAGATACGCCTGTCGAACTATGTTCTTCGAAAACAGCTACACGCTCGCTTACAAGCCTGCTTCCCTGACTCGGCGGAGACGAGCCTGATAGTTGAGAGCCGAGCTGATAGCGAGCCGAAGGCGGACTGTTGTCAGACACGCCAGAAACTGGCGATGTCATCATTGTTCCATAACCCGAGTCACGTTTGGCAATAAGTGATTTTGTGCGTTCGCTAGGTTCAGCGCTGGTGGTGCACAGTTCTAGATTTGTGGGCTGAACGGTTGACGACGAAAAGTCTGAAGGACGCCGCGTGTCGCTAATAATCGCAGGATCTGACTCTTTGTCGTACAGTTTGAACCAATTTGATTCATTGGCCACTGGCTTTAATTGAGACCGTGTTGTACGATAATCGTGGCTTGCAGCGTTGCTACTAGACCCACTGGTGCCTCTAATGTTATATTGAAAATGTTCCGTGTATGAGGCTGTCGTGGTAGTGTTGTGCAAATTCGGAGTGTCGGAAACTTGTTTTCGTTGCTCGATATCTCTGTGCCGATCGCCTGGTTCGCGATACCACTCAGACGACGTCGTTTCACAATGATGATCGTAGCCGCTGTTACCATTCAGCGGTGAATGTCCTTGTTGATGTTTTTCTTTGTTTGTCTTGTCTTTTTCACCGCTAAACAACCGTTCTCGCTCCATCCGAAGCTTTACCAGCGAGTCCAGCGTTAGATCAGGCTGAACAACACGATCCGCCCTGTCGTTATCCGACGCCTGAAATTCCCATTTTTCAAACCGAACATTGGACGATGCATTCTCGGGTTCCGCTTTTTGATCGCCACCAGCTATGTAGTCTTGTCGAGCTTTTGAGGTGTACGTTGGTTTTCCTCCAGCTGAAATAGGAGGGTAACTTCTTCTTGCGCCATTGGACATGGAGGATTCACCTCGTAACGCAGCAGCTTGTGATGGTTGTTTAAGTCGAAGTACGGTAGTTGAACTTACACTCTGAGGTCTTTCGGTGGTATTATGTCGTGATGAGGCATCATGATACGATGTATGTGGCGTCGCTCGCTCCTGCTGGTACAGCTTAGCTGCTGCTGATTCTTGTTCGTCAGCTTGAACTCGTTTGATCCACTCGCTGTACGAGGAAATCGCCGATGAAGGTGTTCCACTTTCAGGTTGAGATTGAGGTTTTGGACGTGCAGGAGCATAACTGGTAAGCAAAGGCTCGCTAGGGTCACGTTCTACCTCAAATCCAGGGAAGCGCGAGTCGTAATAATGGCTCCTGGTTTCCGTTACTGATCGCTCCTTAGGATCGGCGCTGTTTATGGTTGGCGCAGATGTGGACCCTTCATATGATACGGTATAAACTTGCATACGGTCTTCGGGTGACAGCGTTGCATACGGATCGTCTGTTTGGGAATGCTCGAAACAACGGAACGATGGAGTCGTGCCAATAGCCGTCGCTCCTGCCGAAAAGCCCGATGTAGCTGTAACATACGCGCTTGTGTCATCCCGATGCTCCAGTTTTTGAATTGGTATAATATCGGTGCTTTCTAGGTCCATTTTATGATAGAAACTGTTCCCAGCACTGTCTACAGGCTTATACACTTTATAACTGTGGTGCTTTTCAGGTGTGCGGTACTCGCTGCTAGGATCGCTGTAGGCCAATAAGTTTTGACAATACGTTGGTGAAGTCGCAGCTAGCCATTCATCGGAGAAAAGTTTTGCTTCTTGGAACGGCCTGGATTGCTCCTGTTGATTCGACAATCCACGATCAATGTGCCATTGGTGTGATAGCAGCTGAGGCTGATAGATTCTCGTTGTACTTGCTTCCGGATCCTGGGTACCACTGTACCGAACAGCAGAGTCTATTGCTTGCGCAGTACATTTTTTAGCAACTATAATCGCTCCTCGAGTACCTCTAGCTTCACGGATGTACTCCTTGGCTATTCCTTTCAACGATTCATCCTTCTCATTGCAGGCTCTGCATGGGTCGTAATGCTGAGTCCAAGCAGCTTTCGAAGGCGGAGGAGCTTGCTGAACAAGCCATTCGTCCGACCATGGCTTGTTTTGTTCATTGGCAGTGGAATTGTCTGTTCTAGGCTCTACTGGCATCGTGACCGCATCTGTGGTCCCAATCGAGTGCTGCTTTCTGGTTGATGAGGATGATTTGTACCTTCCACCTGTAACTTTACTGAGCAACGATGGTACGAATCCGCTAGGATGTGAACTTTTGCAATCCTTTATTTGTCGATGTTCTTCTTGGCAGGGAGACTCGTAGAAACGCGAAGGATCATTATGTTTCATCGGCCCAGCATTCGGTTTTCGAGGACCATGAGCTAACTGCCAGGCTTCGGTAAACATAGTATTCGAATGATGTTGTAGATGCTGCTGGCTTTGATGCGACTTCATCGGGGACCAATATCGCGGCACGCCTACACCCGTTGGTCGCACTTGTTTTTCATGCGCATACGGTCTGCAAGGTTCGTTATGGGCCATCGGTTCTTTTTGAGGTCGTCGGGGAGCGATTTCAACAAGCCAATCTTCGGAAAATGGCCGTGGAGGTGCCAAAAATAGGTTTCCTTCACCGCGGTTATACTTCGATCGAGGCTTAGCATGGGAAGGTTTAATTGCTGCCGCTCTGTTAACGTCATAATGTGACGTAGGGTCGACACAAGTCATTGGCCCATTCGGTGCATTTGGACGCTTCGGCGCTGTTACATATAGCCAGTCTTCGGAAAACTTTGGTGGACAGTAACCGCTAGCATTCCAGTGGACATGACGCTCCTGACGCGACGACAAAAACTTGGGCGAATACAGCGTGCATTGATCGTTGTTTGACAGTATATTAACAGTCGCTGTCGTCGGGTGTTCATAAATTGCGTTGAACCATTCTTTTGTATATTTGGGCGGTAGGGACTTGCTTTCCGCGTTAGACTCCGAGATTCGGGACCCGGTTTGTAGCAAATATTGATTGTTTTGTTTTGAAGTTCCCGAGATTGTAATTGGTCTTGTTCGATGAGCAGGCTTCAATGCGTGGATTCCGACAGCTCGATAGTCGGAAACTGGTTCGTTATGCCGCAACGATGGGCACGTCGGAACGAGAGGAGCTGGTAGATATTGAGCCAGCCACGGATCTGATTCCATATTTTCAAGATCCGCTAATGTTACCATGGGAAGACCTCTGCTATGGCTCGCAGCATGGACGGGGTCATTGGCAAGTTTTGGCTGCGGAGTACGCGCCGACCTCGGCGTCTCCGAACAAATCACAGCAACCTCGGTGCTTTCGGCAGCAGGAGCTGCGCTGAGTCGAACATCGGTCGTAGTTGTCCTTTGCTCGATAGCTGCAATGGTCTTGCCGGGTTTTCCGCTGGCTTTTGCCCTGACAACATGTGGTAGCTCATAGTGTTTCGTTGGCTCGTTGTGATCGGTGAATCCAACTGATATTACACGCGGTGCCGTCACGTAATTGAGACGAAAATCAGGTTCAATATCACGGGTCTCATTTTTGTTTATCGCAGATCCGCCATTCAGCTCAGTACGCTCCCAGGATGATATTGGCTGATGGTGATGCTGTGTCAAACTAACTTCAGGACTGGGCTTCGATCTTGGGCTCGTCACAATCCGCATTGGAGGCTTGCCATTTTGCTGATAGCGATGTTTAGATGTTGCCCCTGTTTTTGTCCCCAGAGACCTATCGAACGAATGCGATCGAGGCCGTGTTGTAGCGGCTACCAATGGATGGAATTGGGCTTTGCGATAGTCACATGCCATGCCGCCGTTCTTGTCTACCGAGTCTTGAGATGAGAGACGTTCTCCGCGTTTTTTCAGCGATGCTGCACCACCGGCTGTCATATTGTCTTCGGTCGCCTTTTGGAGCTCGAGAATAATTTCGTACGGCGATGCGTACGACAAGATTGTGAGTGCGTCTTCAAACGCCATGGATTCCATTGAGATAGTGACGCTGAGGATTCGGTCTCCTGAAAACAAATAAATGACGTCGGGTTTTATCTAAGAGCACAGGCAGGTTTTAAAAAAATTAAAATTTTGTCATCTATTTTTCGTTGACTAAACGTTGAATATCACGTTGGGGTAATTCTTCAGGGTGAGTTACGGAAAGCGGTTTCAAGGTATTGTTTTGGCAAATTTCTTTTAATTATTTTGCTGTTCTGCGGTCGCAATACCGTCTATAGGTTATTGCATTATATATGATACACAAAATCAAAATAATTTGATATTAAACTGTTCCGTAATAAAAAATCTATAGCTGTCGGAATAAGATTTTCATACCGCAAGCAGTGCTAAATTTCAAACTTAGTAATATGAAGAGTGCATAAAGCATCATTTACCTTATGATGTGTGCGGCAGGGCCGGATTTTGTCATACTCTGCCTCGACTCTAAAGCCATGCCGGCAGCCGCGATTACCCAGTGTGACATTTTTTGGGCCGAGCCAGACCCTACAAATATATTGGCTAACAGTAAAGCGAGGCTGATAAATTGTCACAAGGGCCGGAATCGGCTCTAAAAGCCAGAAGTATAATGATGACAATAAAAAAATCGCGAAAAAATGGAAATTGGTGATACATACGGTCATATATTCGTAAAACAACCTTCCAGTTACAACAGCATAATTTTCATATATGAAAAATCGTGTTTTACGTAGCAACTAGGTTGGCTTGTAAAAGATGCTTAAACAAAAATTTTGAAAATTGCGATATTTGCGTATCTATTTTCCTGAATTTATGCGTCTTGCTTTAATTATACTACTAATCTTGCCTTTTTTGGGGCGACAGCTAAATATTGTCTATGCAACACAATCTGCTAAACAGAATGTAATAAATATTTTCTCAGTAGTCCGTCCCGGCTATCAAATCCTAAGACATAGCTACTCCCGGCTCGTACAAACATACTAGGTTAGCTTAGCTGTATATTTTATGTATAAAGGGCCAGATGTTGCCGTGCCTTTCTTCACGAGCCGGAATTGGCTGTGTGACATAATCCGGCCTAGGTGCACACATCTTAATGTGAATGATGCATAAGCGGAGGATATGACACTTATGGGCACTCTAATGTAAACCCATGTTTGATGACTCGGACATTTTCTGCTCTATCAGACTGGTTTTGTTGAGGGACATTGCTTGGAACCCCAGTTTTAACGGGGCGGTATGTCAGACTACACGCCCAGCTTTAGCAGGATCGCATAAACCGACCACAATAGTTCATCCTAAATCTGGGTCTAACATGCCTCGCAGCCAAAAGTGGGGCATCCGATCTATTCCCCCGCAAAACTGGATGACCCTCCAGAAATGACACAGCGAAAAACACCCGTATTGTCAAACACGGGTTTACATTAAAGTGCTGGGCAGTGAAATAGTCTTCCCTTACCAACTTTTGGCAATATGTAGATTTTTAGTTTGTTTTAAATTACAACACTCAATCCAAGATTCGTAAGAGAGGGACCGACCGGGCTGGCGTTGCTACTTAGAAAGAAAGAAGCACGAAGCCGTATTCGAGAATATATTTATTTAGCGAAAACGCTTTTTAACGAGCCACTATTACTCTGAGATTCCGTTTATCCCAATTTACTGCCACAGTTGTCCTTTGTTTGACCTCAGGAAGTCGCATTTTATGGCCAGATAATAGGTCCAATGTCACAATTCCCAATATGGCTCTAAAGTAGTCTTACCGGCATCAATCATGCGTGATTCAAGCGCTGGTCCGTGAGTCATTAAATCGGCGATATAAATACCGTCTCGCATATTTCCGTAGATATCGAAGCCCAAACCGGTAAAATCGCGTGGTTTCAGCGGGACACAAACGACATCATCCATATCCTGTGATCGGAAAATGAAAAAAATAATAAGAAATCCATACGTTGATTTTCTAAAATTAAACAAATTTGACATCAAACCGTGAACGCATGAAAAGTCCTCCAACGCTCAATGCGAAATGTCTTCACGCCAAATAGTACTATGGTTAACACAATAAAGGGATTTACTCTGTTCTTGATGCCGTGTCAGCTTCTCTGAAATACTGCCGCTCTAAGCTGTTCTTTTTACTAACGATATAACGTCCCTCAGGCCTACTTGGGCTGTAATATTAATATCCAATATATTATAGCACATCTGAAATTTTCACTCTTCGACTTCTTGTGATCAATTGATTTCTGTATATGTGCGAACTAAGGGTAAATTAAGCTGTGTCATTCGACAATCCAAGTGAAATCGGGAATATACGTTATGAGCTCAGAAGGGTGTGCAGCGGTGCTCCAGATAACTAAAGTTACGATGAAATAACCGCGAGTCAAACTTTGAGTATTGAGTCGGTCTTTTTTAACCCTAAGCTTGAGTTATAATTGACTCAATTTGGACCACGTCTTGAGTCTAAGTTTAAATCAAGCTTAGGGTTCTAAAAGAACCGATTATTGAGTCAAATTTCAACTCATATTGAATCAAAATTTGGCCCAAATTGAGTCAATTTTTGCTCAGGCTTAGGCTTAAAAAAGACTGACTGAAAACTCAAACTTTGACAAACGTTTTTGCAGTGTATGAATAACAATTGTCAAGTGCGTGATACATTCGGAGCATATTTGAGTCGCGTGCCATTGAGCAGTTGCCCGGCTGTGCTGTTAAACGGGACAAATCAGCGTCTTATGATGTAACGTCTACATCTACAGCTTTGAATCCAAAGCCCTGGTTCAAGGTACACGTAGCGACTAAAAGGTAACCCGCCCGATTGATTTGTTGCTGGGATATTGGCCAAGATTATTCCACTGAGGAAACGCACAAAGTTGCAAACTCTTGTTTGGCACTCAAATATAAG
Source organism: Trileptium ribeirensis (assembly GCA_030248225.1). Lineage (NCBI taxonomy): Eukaryota > Metazoa > Nematoda > Enoplea > Enoplida > Thoracostomopsidae > Trileptium > Trileptium ribeirensis. Next base: position 4,105 of record JASANE010006086.1, on the reverse strand, counting down.
AGATGCAGCACTCATGTTTCACATCATACTCCCTGTTTATATCAAGGATTTTGGTTTAGGAAGGCATATCCACTTTTGTTCAGACATAAACGTTGCCTAAGGTTGTAATACCTACATTATAAAAGCAAAAAAATTTTCTTATACGCGTTTTTGAGCTGCTATGCTGCAAGAAATGATTTGTACTTCAGTGGTAGATATGAACACTATAAACTGCCTGTGATACATATTTTTTACATAATATCAAGAGTGCATTAGGAAAGAGTATAACACTTCCCTGCAATCTAAGGTTAGCCCGTGTTTGATGGTACAGGCTTTTTCGGCCTGACCCCAGTTTTTTTTGGAGGGGGGGTAGGTCGGGGCAACCATTCCCCCTCCCGAGGCTCCGGCTATCCCTGGGGCCTCGGACATCGGCCATGTATTATATACAACGTTTTTCAAACTATAATAGTCAACCTACCGAAATGAGCGATTCGTGGGACCGGGCAACTTTAAGACGACCGTCGTTGCCCAGCTTAAATATGCTCCCGCGTTGGCGCTTTGTCTGGAAAGGCGTCGGCTTCTTATCTGATCCCTCCCCTAAAACCCCATTTGCTGATTCGTATGGCGGTGGTTGAAGGTTTCGTGCTGCGGACTGGAATATCCGTGATCCGGCTGAAAGTACAACAATTTTTTCAACAACTGGGTCTTTAGAACTTACCCAGCAGCTTTTTATTTATCAAGAAAAATTATATATTTAGAGATGATGTAAAATTAACAGAGATTATAAGGTAATATGTTTTTCTCTGACCGTAAATGCGTGATTACAGTTGGGTTTACCCTTTGGAATTTCGTAAAAACGCAGGTTTCAACCCTGTAATAGCTGAATTCTAAGATGAACATGCCCACATACTACGTTACATTGTTTAGGCAAGGGTAGGCGACACATAAGAATCATACACAGATTGCGATAGGTTCTATAGTAAATAGGATATACCCTTAAAAGTGCAAGAATTGGAAATACAAGTTTCGGCCAATGTAACCTTTAGGGGTTTAAATGAAATGCGTGCTATGCCGTTCTCGATATACTAAGCCTAACCCTTAATCTTAGCCTAAGCTATAACGTGAACAAAGCATTAGGATCATACATGTGCAGAGTGTCATTATCAATACTCATCTGCAGTTTCATTGCCGTATGCAAAAAGTATTAAAGTTATGTATCAAGTAAAACTAATTATTGCCGCCAACCCAACGGTCTCAGCGCAGCACCTAGTTTTTTATTTGCACACTGCAAAAACGTTGAATGAAATTTTGGGTATTGAGTCGTTGTTAATCATAAGCTTGAGTTTTTTGATTGATTCAATGCAGTCAAGATTTGACTCAATCTGAGTGAAATTTTGACTCAATTTAAATCAGTTTATGACTCAATAAAGGTCCTTTTATAATCTGGGCTTGCGTTTGATTTGACTCAATCTAAGTAAAGTTGTGGCTCAATAGAGGTCTTGTATAATCCTAAGCTTGAGTTTAACTTCGACGCAATTTGAGTTGAGCCAGACTCAAAACTTGAGTTAAATTGTGTCAAGTTTAACTCAATCTTAAGGTTAAATGCTGACCGTCTCAATATTCAGAATTTGACTCAACGTAGCTTATCTAAAAATGGGAACTGAGGAAATGGTTTATATATATTGCTCGTTTTAGATGACACTTTTCGATGGTATTAAATTTCTAAAACTCTATTATTGACACCGCATTTGAGGAAACTGGCATATTTTATCGCTATTTTTAAACCAATTGCCAAAAAAATTGCCCAGCAATATGTCGTTTTTTATATAAAATTAATTTAGGTCCTAGCCTAATCCGAAATACCTCAAATTGCATTGCTAGGCAGCGAATCAGTGAATTTTCCCTTCGAACTTAACCTTAATCTTAATTGTCTATGATATTTTGCTATATTCTTTGAGGCTATCTTGGTACTACCCTAAGAGATCTCAACTACCCCGCAAAATAACCTGGAGATAGCAAATATTCCCAGAAAACCGCGGGATACCAATTCCAGTGCTTGGAAGAATAGGCCAAAAACAACCACATCATAGTATACGACAAAGTATCAGTAGCATGATCGAGTATCATGCTTTTCTACAAAATTTTTCATGGATCACACCAGTTTTTTTGCCATACACGTCCTACTGATGTGAAATACTTTTGGATTTAGAGTCGACAGACCTTCCGCTCGTTGCCGCAAACACGGTGCCCAGGTCCAGATTTAAACCACTGGCTGCTAAAACAGTTTCTGCAGCGTAACGAGTTGTCGAAAACTACAAGAATTTCAAATTTCGTCTTAAGTTTAGCACAATCGAAGCTTAAAAGTCCTGAAAAAACGACATAAGCATGTTTTAAAATAGCTCCTGAATTTAAATAGTGCACTACGATTCCGAAATGATACGAGGCTTCATCCACCACAGCTAGAGTTAGCCGGCGGGGAGTTGCCAAACCCATAAGATTTGTATTATTTCTTATAACTTTGTCTCTACATGCGGGTTTCTAGCTCAAACATTTGACCCAAAACTCCAGAGCTTCACCGTTTTGTACCATCGATAATGAAAACACTTTGGTGTATCAAACTCTTTAGTTATTGATCTCACGTTTAGTTTTCACCGACAGATCACCAGCTTCAACATCGCCGCGAGAACTTGTAAATTGAGGATTGTCGAAAGCAAATTTTTCTTTCCCGTCGGGACGTTCACGCTGAAAGCCGCGGACATTTCCGGTTCGCCAGTTGCCACCAACCAAGCCTACAAATTTTTTTACTAATCTTAAATATTTGTCACTAGATTTTGCTATGTTAATGGGATCACGGATATTGAAAGGTGTCATTTATAAAAGTGTGTTTCATTCAACAATTTCAAATACATTTGTTTCGACAATTATGGTTCGTTTCATTAAAGCTAGATAGTCTGCTATACGAGACATTTACATTTGAGCCTCAACTTTAGTATAAATATGCGTGTAACATTGCTCCCAACAACTGCATTAAAATACAAAAAATATTAACCTGAATATTTCTCGTTCACTGGCGCACCTAGCGGGGGTATGCCCCTCAGCGATTTTCGAAAACTACTGGTGAAATCAGGATGGGAGTGATTCTATGAGGAGTAGCAAGTCATATCGTGGGCCACCCCCGTCACCAAAATCCTGCATAAGTCATTACTGGATTTAGAGGTTTTGAAAATGCAAGATTTGCTCCAACTAATTGCGGAGCCAAATCGTTCCAGTGGTGGAGGAAAAGGGGTCCCAAATGAATCACAAATTTGTCCATAACAGCAAATCAGGATGGTCAGTGGGAACAGGTTAAGATTGGTTTCATGTTATCAAACTATTAATTGTTGCTATTTTAAAATTTAACGGCGACAGCAGCACCACAACTGAACTCATCTGCAGTAGGATATATTTAGAAAATTTTTTACTTTTTTATTCGGAAAAGACTAATATTTTGGGTCAGAAACTTAAATGTTTTCTGCAAACTGCCAACGCATCTGTGACTCCCATATTGATTACATTCTTAAGAAAATCCGGAAATCTACGAGCTGAATCGTGAGTAAAGTTTGAAAATAAAAGTTATCACATGGATTCATGAGAACACTTACTTTTGGAACTGTTGTAGTTGAGCTGTCGTTTGGGCAACACTTCTTGGCCTCCTCTTGAAGACGACGGTGGTTGAAAAGAGGATTTTGTGAACGAGAATTTCTTATTCAAATTTCGTAAATACATACTAGTTTTGTCCCAGAATAGTGCGACAATTTTATTGTATATATTTTATATTTTGAATTTTATGTCTATATTTCGGTTAATAAATTTATTCGTGTCTTCTGTAAAACAATAATTTTCGTTTCGAAACACTTCAGCTGTGTGATTTAAGCTGTCTTAGTCGTTAAAGATGGATTCCCTCAAACCTTTTTACCACTTTAGATCATGTCATTAGCAATTTCCTGCGAAAATTTTGAAAGCTCCGAGACAGTCGTCATTAGACTCTAGACCAAAACTGGTTCATTTCGAAACACTTCAGCTGTGTGATTTAAGCTGTCTTAGTCGTTAAAGATGGATTCCCTCAAACCTTTTTACCACTTTAGAT
>JASANE010006084.1:0-16904 GCA_030248225.1 Trileptium ribeirensis | reverse complement strand
CTACCTACTCAAAACCTGTAAGGTGGGGAATATACGGTGGGGGGATTTTCGATCTCGTGGCAAACGAGCGAAATAATCTACGCGGTTCTTTCTAGGAGCAGCGCTGGTGCTTCGTGCTCATGTTTAGTGGTGAGTTAATGGCAGTCCAGTCTCTCTTGCCATTTCGCGGATCGCTGAGCTCGGCGTTTCCACAATGAATTTAATTTCTTCTGATACAAGGCTCACGGTACATTTCGCTATGGCGATCGCAATTGTTCTCCGCTCGCCTGGCAGGGTGATCATCGGCAGAATCCGCTCAAGCCGTTCTGAGCAAAGCCTCAATACATGGCATTCACTTGGTCAAACGAAAGGGACCCGAGGGCGGTCCCGAAAAAGGTTTAGTTTTGACAGGAAAAAACGCGTCGGCAACGCCCACAGTTGAGCATAGAGGGTAACTGGCCCTGGTCCTCATGGGGCTATCGAGTCGTTGAATCGTAGCACAACGGACGACACAGCTGTTCGAAATTAGTCATTGTCCATGTTTTCAGCGTCGAACTTGTATGGAATTTGTTTTTATTCGCGTTAACGCTTAGGTTTGCCGGTTACTAAATAAGCCGGATTGCGCCACTGCAAATTCGCTGGACTCGTTACACTGCGAGAGACAAGATTACTGTTGGTGAACGAAATTATGAGGCCCATCGTGTTACCATGGTCGTGGGCGTCGGTCGGTAACTATGCTGTGTGAGACCATAAGAGTCTAGAAGCCGCGTAAGTGTTTGTGACATGTCTGGTGTGCTTTGAAATCACCCATAATTTGTATATCAGGTGTGTTGCATCTGGTGCCAAGACACAATAGTTGCTCAAAGTCAGGGTAGAAATGTAAGTAGAAAACTGGAGGCAGTCGAAGGAGAGAACGTGACAGAGCGACCATACATGTATAGTTAGAACCATATATGTTGTTTCATGTATTTATTTCTTCTTTTATAGTGTGACTCTATCAGAGTTGTTTTGGCTGTCAGATATTTACTTCATAGCAGCACGGAAGTATCGGCATGCCTGGAGTATTCCCATACGATCATTTGCAAACTAATGCATCATTTAGCTTAAGATGTGTGTACGTACCATCGAATTTTGTCACAGAGCCAGTTTCAGCTAGTGACAAAAAGGCGTAGCTAAATTGGGTCCTTCATCAATAAAATAAATAGCTAAGCGCAACTGCTAGTACCTTTGTACGAGCCGAAGAGCGGCTATGTCTCAGGGTTTGAATAGCGGGACTACTAGTGCAAAATATTTACGTTTAGGTTTAGCCAATTGTGTTGCATGGAATATATTTTAACTCCTTAGTCTATAAACTCAAGATTAGTAGTACTTAGGTAAGACCCATAAATGCAGCTAAAATAGAATATGTAAATATCGCTGTTTTCAAAATTTTTGTTAGGCATCTATTATAGCCAACCTAGAAGCTATGTAAAACACATACCTGAAAGCTATACTATTGTAACTGAAAGGTGTTTTAGGAATATATGGCCATATGTATCAGCAACTTCCATAACTTTTTTGTGTTTTCCCATTGTCGTCATATATTTCTGGTTCCCAGTGCCGATTCCGGCCCTTGTGACAATTTATAAGCCTCGGTTTACTATTAGTTAAAATACAATTGTAGGGTCTAGCTTGGCTCAAATGATGTCACAATGGCTAAATCGGCTAGCGGCGCTTGGCTTTAGAGCCGCCACAATACGACAAAATCCCACCCTACCTAGTCGGGGAACTGCACTAACACAAAAACTACGACGAAACAGCTAGACTGGTGCCGTATTCTAACTGTTCCATGCTGCCAAATCGTCGATTCGGGCAAGCTGAAGGCAACAAACACAAGAGAATCATATTTCGTTCGGGGAGGACAACGAAATACATTGGTTCGCTGATTCATATTCCGGGAAGCTCGCAATTGCGGTATTTTGTAGGTTTTGAAGACCTTTGCGAGGTCACGCATGGTGCCTAAAAATCTGAGTCAGTTTGCCCAATTATATTGATAAAAACCGTCCATGTAGAGCCAGTCCGCGGACAAGACATCTTCCCTAAGTTAAAAACATATTCACTACCGCCAGCTGAAAATAGACATCTGAAAATAGGCTTGGGACATCGTCCCGGACATACCCACCAATTTACTTATGCGCTTAGTTGTTTCATGCTAATTTGGCACACTCCCTGGTTTAGAAACACTAAAATCGTAATATACACTTATATACGCGTATTTTCATAATCCTCGAGTCGATAATAATTTTATCTTAGAGCTCAAAAACACAACTTAATGATTGCCGTGCCAGCGACTACAACGGTCATTCGAGTGTTACCTATATCTCGCGACTGAAACGTTGCCTCAGTAACCCACGAACCTTATCCACTGCTTGCTTTCACAGCCTATAACTTAAATAGTTTAGAAACGTCTTTTCAACTTGGTTGACCAGCAGGTTCACAAATTAATTTATCACTGTTAGTAACAGATCGGTTTACAAGTGTAAGAAATTGTGTAGGACTATCCGCTAGTCCCCGATGAACCTTCGCACCACCTCTAATTGGGGGACAGGGCGGATCATGTGGTAGTTTTCACACTGTGTGTACGGATCATTAAAACAAGTCTCCTATGTGTATTTTATTTAACTCGATTAACCTTTTATTGCTTAGTCTTGTATCACCAAAGTGAGGTGATGAGATCCGTCAGCAGGTCATTACCAGTGCATTGACCTACACATGGTGCTGTTCCCGAAATGTAACACAAACCGAGCCGGTAATTTATTCTTAGTCCAGTTAACTGTGAACTGACCCTACAATTCTATGCCCAAACTAATTTTAAGTGATATTCATTTTACTCGATTGGTTCCTGTTAATCGCTGGGGAGTGATATTGCTTGTGTCGGGGTAGGGAACCCACCTAAGCTAACGACCTAGTGCAAACGGAATTCCTAATTCATTCACAACAAGCGCATACTTGTTTTCCTCTATGACAATTTTATTTGAGTTTGCCTGTAATCACACGCTCTGTTTTCTTAATAGCAATTCTGCACAAACTTTCTAATAATGCGCGAGTAAACTTAAGCTGTTTCTATCGACCTTCCTATTTTGTAATAGCTGATAGCGAATCGAAAACCCTTGCTACGGAAGAAATGTGAAAATCTCATCTGTTCAGGTTTTTCGCCATAAACGGAAAATTGACAAAATCAGATACAAGCACCAAAATACACCCTGTGTTGGAACAGAATTTTGACGATTTTCAAATAGCAAGAAAACAGTTATTTAAAGCATATGAGCTTCTCCTTTATATTTGCCTCAGTTCGCACACAAATGTAATATAATACTGACATCACAAATTAATCGTTCTTGTGTTCCAGCTTTCGCGAACAAAGCCAGCTTAACCCAAACCAGATAGATTTTCGTTCGGAAAAATTCGGTAATTTTAGTTGTATTTTTTCGAACACAAATTACTATCTCGGGGGTGTCTGCTCGCGAACAGTTTCGCGTTGAATTACGGCTCATTTAAAAACGTCCGGCAACAGTTTTTCAACCTTATAGAAAAATAGGATGGTTGGTGCGCGCGAATAAGTTTACTCTCGCATAATTCCAATACATATATGGGAGTAATTTTGTGGAGATGAGACAGGGGCAAAATCAGTCTATTTCCTAATTCAACATTTGAAATTCAATAGTTCCGAGGGCCACAATGTCTATCGTCTGGCTTACACTCGTTAAAAACTAAGCAGACCAATAAAACCCAACAATTAAGCAAAATGATACCTATGCCAAGGTAAAATTAGATTCATGAAGAATATACGGGTCTGCACAGAAAATTGTCGCTGAGCTAAGGAACCGATAAACGGGGCTCAACCCGTTCCTTTTCAGGCACGATGTTATACCGGTAGTTCTTACCATGTTCTTGCAAACTTAGAAACTAAGAAATGTCTAAATTCGAGGAGGAACCATCAAATTGAGTTGTTTCAATTTTGTGGCTTCCTTTCTAGCTGAAATTGTGTACAGCGGCTGGCTTCGGCCAAAATTTATTATTTATTATTACCGATACAATCCAAAACGGATCATCGGGCGACATGCCCAAAATCACATCCTTGTTGCTTCTGAAATTTTCATAATAAATTTTCCCATTTGCCATAAAATTTATTAGTTGTAGTACATTTGATATTTCATTGTGCATCATTTACCTTAAGATGTGTGCGGCAGGGCGGGATTTTGTCAGTCTGTGGCGGCTCTAAAGCCAAGCGCGGCTAGCCGGGATTAGCCATTGTGACATCATTTGAGCCGAGCTAGACCCTACAAATATATTAACTAATAGTAAACCGAGGCTTATAAATTGTCACAAGGGCCGGAATCGGCACTAAAAGCCAGAAATATATGACGACAATGGGAAAACACAAAAAAGTTATGGAAGTTGCTGATACATATGGCCATATATTCCTAAAACACCCTTTCAGTTACAATAGTATAGCTTTCAGGTATGTGTTTTACATAGCTTCTAGGTTGGCTTGTAATAGATGCCTAACAAAAATTTTGAAAACAGCGATATTTACATATTTATTTTAGCTGCATTTATGGGTCTTACCTTAAGTACTACTAATCTTGAGTTTATAGACTAGAGTTAAATATATTCCATGCAACACAATTGGCTAAACTGAACGTAAATATTTTTGCACTAGTCCGTCCCGGCTATCAAACCCTGAGACATAGCCGCTTTCGGCTCGTACAAAGTACTAGCATCGCTTAGCTATTTATTTTATTGATGAAGGACCCAATTTAGCTACGCCTTTTTGTCACTAGCTGAAACTGGCTCTGTGACAGAATTCGATCGTACGTACACACATCTTAAGCTAAATGATGCATTAGTTTGCAATGCGTATCGGAATCTCAGGCATCCGATACTTCCGTGCTGCTATGAAGTAAATATCTGACAGCCAAACAACTCTGATAGAGAGAGTCAACTATAAAGAGAAATAAATACATGAAACAACATATATGGTTCTAACTATACATGTATGGTCGCTCTGTCACGTTACTTATCCTTTACCGACTGCTCCAGTTTTCTCTTTACATTTTCTACCCTGACTTTGAGCAACTATTGTGTCTTGGCGATCAACACACCTGATATACAAATTATGGGTGATTTCAACACACCAGACATGTCACAAACACTTACGCGGCTTCTAGACTCTTATGGTCTCACACAGCATGTTACCGACCGACCCACGACCATGGTAACACGATGGGCCTCATAATTTCGTTCACCAACAGTAATCTTGTCTCGAGTGTAACAGTAAGCGAATTTGCAGTGGCCAATCGGCATTTAGTAACCGCAAACCTTAACCATAGCGTTAACGCGAATAAAAACAAATTCCATACAGTTTCGACGCTGGAATTCCGTGGACAATGACTAATTTCGAACAGCTGTGTCGTCCGTTGTGCTACAATTAAACGACTCGATACATGACCGGGCCAGTTACCTCTATGCTGGACTGTCGAGCGTTGCCGACGCGTTTTTTCCTGTCAAAACTAAACTCTTTCGGGACCGCCCTGGGTCCCTTTCGTTTGACAGTGAATGCCATGTATCCAAGGCTTTGCTCAGACGGCTTGAGCGGTTCTGCCGATGATCACCCTGCCAGGCGAGCGGAGAACAATACAATCGCCATAAGCAAATGTACCGTGAGCCTTGTCAGAAGAAATTAAATTCATTGTGGAAACGCCGAGTCAGCGATCCCGCAAATGGCAAGAACTGGACTGCCATTAACTCCATCATGAGCACGAAGCACCAGGCTGCTCCTAGAAAGAACCGCGTAGATTATTTAGCTACGTTTTTTGCCAGCAAGATTGAACCTAGTCGATCCACATTTTATCTGTCCACCTTACAGGTTTGATTAGTCACGTGATATTGATTCTCCAATTAGTAACGGAAAATCAGGTGCGTCGCCTAAGCAAAAACAACAACAACAAATTCTGCTCACTGGATGCTCTGTCACCGTCGGTAGTAAGACGATTTGCTAATGAGCTGGTTTCTCGTTTCACGGCTGTAATAAATGAATCTGTAGCAACACGCATTATGCCTTTCCTGGAAAAGCTGGCCACTGTGCAACCGCTGCTCAAAAAAGCAACCTCAGTGCTGTTGACGATATGTACAATTTTCGGCCAGACTCTAACGTATCTTTTCTCTCCAAGCTAATAAATAGAGCGTGTAGTCGCACATCAGCTAAACGATCACCTCGAACGGAATAATCTTCTGTCGAAGTATCAATAAGCGTACCGTAACAGACACTCAACAGAAACTGCATTGGTTAAAATATGCAGCGACCTGTAAAACGTCTTCACGCATCAGCAAACTATGGTGCTGGTTAGCCTCGACTTGTCCACTGCGTTTGACACAGTTGGTCACGCTCTCATTAACAAGCGGCTGTCGGACACTGGGATGTCATCTTCGGCACTTATGTGGTTCGTGTCGTACTTATCAAATCATTATTAATAAATCTAAACTAGCAGAATCTTCTCAAAGTTCTGCAACCAATCAGCGTCTTCCTCAAGGAAGCGTGACCGGACCAATTATTTTTAATACAACTATTACTCCTGTGCACGAAATAAAAACTGCTGATGGCTTCTGCCGAGGATATCCAGGTATACAGGTATTTCAATCCCGCCGCTATGGGCTGCGTTGGAGAATCTCTGCAGCGGCTTCTCCTTTCGCTACGGGTGTGGTTCTTCGACGACAGACTGAAATTCAGTGAGTCTCAGACCAGACGCCCAGCCACTTCCACATCGCTGCAAATTCGTGACGTCGCTATCGACCCGTCAGAAACCGTAAAAAACTGTGCGTAACTATCGACAGTCGGTTGAATACCAGTGAACACATCACTGCTCTGTTAGGTTCTTGCATATGGTAATTGCGGGAGTTTAGCCGAATCCAGTGGCGCTTTGATAATAGCACAACGCAGCTTATTGTGAGTACCTTCATAACGTCCCGCATTGACTATTGCAGTGCACTATATACCATCCTGCATTGACTATTGCAATGCACTATATGACTATTGCAATACATTATCTGTGCCAAGCGTTCGTTTATTGCATATTCGCCGTCCACTCCGCAATGCAGCAAGAATAGTCTCCTGCACAAGTCGATGGGAGTATATCCGTCTGATACTGCAAGAGCTACACTGGCTACCGTTCGAACAACATGTCCGCTACAAAATATTGTTGTTGTTTCGAAATGCACCTCGCTGCGAAACACCAGCGTATATCGCCGAGATGATCAATGCGTCGTCCTCGCCTCATATGGCGAATGAACAAATCTTTCCGATTGACATCACTGGAACCAGAAGCTTTTGGTTCCTCGGCCCATAAGTTTGGAACAGCATCACGCAAACACTACGTGACAGTACTACCGACGCGACGGTGTTTAAAGTAAAACTGAAGATTCGCTTGTATCCCAGTTCATCAGAGAGAGTGATATAACAAACTTGCTGTATTCTGACTATTGTATATTCTGCCAATCTCTTGCGCTTTTGTAACGCTTTTGCGAAACAGGTGCGTTATGAATGTTATTATATTAGTATACGATGTCTATATATGAATGAATCGAATTGCGTAAAATGTACAAAACCTCAGCATCTTTTGCTCTGCGAGAGTTTAAAGCCCTTTTAACTGAAACGAACCGCGGTTTTCCCGATGTAAAGAGCTCAAACTAAAGGCCTAAATGGTCGCTAATTATAAAGTAAACACCAGATAAATTCCTGGACGGAATTTTGCGTTGTTCGTGAGCACACTTTATAGTGCGTACACTTCTGTTGTTCTTTTGGCAAGTCAGCTCAGGATCGTAAAAGCGATGAGTGTACGTGAACAAAGATTTTTGTTCTATGTAGGATAAGAAAGATTTGTGATATAGCGACATGTAGTTGCTGCTCGGGATCGCTATTTCCCGATTTAGTACCTCGTTTTTCTGATCGTATACATGGGAAAAAGCGATTGATAATAGCGTTTTTGTGTATACTACAATACAAACATACACCACGAATACAGCTGCTCAATTCAGCATGTCATTTGTTGAACACGGAAAACCGTGTAAAATAGAAAAATTTGCGAGTGGTCAAATTTTGCTAGCACATCGCAGAGCTCTTGTTCATGTTCACTAATATGCGAATACCGATTGCAGAAAAGTGAAGGCGAACAATGCATTTCGTGATTTTGACAAAAGAACAACCATGGTGTATGCACCTAAAGTGGGCTCACGTATTAGGGTCGTTCAAATTGTGGGCGAGGCGATAGTACGCTTTGTCGTGTTACTCATGAGGCCAAGCAGACATCGCTTTATGATTTCATTCAAATCTATGCCAATATCTCCATAAACCAACAAAGTTTTAGCAAAGTTCTTGTAAGAAATTTTGCGCTACATTCGCAAGGTTTAGGTTGTGATGTTACGCTCAAAACTCGATTTTCTCACAAATACGGTCGAATTTTTTGAACCGTAGGATTTTAAGCAAAAATGCTAAAACTAAAATCCAACAAAATTCCAGGAGGGAATAGCATGTAATGAATGTTTAACGCACCGTTAGGCGGATCATATAAGTTTACGAACGCAGATCCGTTATGCGGTATACTTATCGAAATTAAACCTGGGTAAGTCGCGAATCGCAATCTTCAATATTGTTTAAAAGCATTATAGTGATTGAGTTCTCACCTGCATATTTTTAGCTACTGCTGAAAATTTCATGCACTATCTAATGCAGATAGTGTGTCCACAAAGTCGGCAAATATGCCTGAGTTTATTTTGTAACTACTTGAGGCGACTAAACAAACTAATATCAACTGTAAGTATGCAAACAATTTTATACTCCACTAGACTCAGAGACAATACACATATAAGGCCGTGTTCATATCGCACCCGATCCGATTTGTATTCACATGCATCCGATCCGGTATGGCCAAACTTGTGCCTGCAGTATACCATGTGTATATATATTTTTTCCACTGCGTATCATCCAATTCGATCCGATAAAATTCCGCATGTTCTATTGGAAATACAGACACGTGAAAATCGTACTAGGCGCAGTGAAAACACGCCGTAAGTATAGCAACCGGCTAATAGCATTAATTGCGCGAAATATATCTTTGGTCCATGTGTATCATAGCGTAGCTTGCCGCCGTATGTATGGATTTTTAAAATTTTTTTGTTCGAAGCGTAACGATGATATCTGGTTTTCCATTTTGGGTTATTTAATGAAAATATAAAAAGCTGGTAGCAAATGTGGACTTTGTAAGTTTGGCCGTCCATCGTTTTACGCTCGAAATTGATTGCTATGGAAAATAATTTATCGAGAGCTATAACTGGTTTTATTGTTTTAAGCCTGTAACAAGAAAGAATTGTGAAAAAATTCGAAGACATTTAGAAAAATTCACTACTGTGCACTATGATTGCGATCATATCGAAATTAATATTTATTTTTCGTTTTCGGTCCGTCGTATTTGAAATTTAGCCTCTGTACTATACATATTTTATAACTCAAGTAGAAAACGTATGTAAAACTTATGTAAATTCAGGCCATAAATGGTACAAGTATAATGCGCTTGCGATATAAAAATACAACTTCATAACTCCATTAAGTTTGGAAAGTTACGGTTTGAACATTGCCCGTAACACATAAGACAGCAAAAGCGGCGAGGAAATAAGGTGAGACGTGGGGTGGTCGCCCTGTCGATGAAACTCTAAGCAAATTTAGCGAACCATTTTAGCCCACTAGGAAGCTTATTCACGCCGTACCGGCACTGTAACTCAGCACAGCTCGCCCCACATTAGGTTAATATCGTTTCAGCTCTTATATAGCATATTTATCCCGTGCATGCTTTCGTGAAAAACGCAACTTTGTAATACCATTATGTTTGCGTGATATCACTATTAGAACATTGTATGAATCATATATGTCCGCAGAAAAATATAATGTGAATTATATATTACTTTCTTGAGTTGTAAATCCCATTTTAGTTTTGCATTGTGTGCTACATAGTTTTTAAGGGATGTAAAATATAGTACTTAGATTCTCGCGTTTAGTTCTCAGGGTACTTAGTTATCGATAGTCAAAATTACGCTATTTCGTTCGATATTGGTCGATAATATTGACTTATAAGGTATTCATGCCGAGTTCGGTCCACTGCAATCGGGATTTAAAACTTAATATGACTAAAATTGCACTATTTTGGTTTTACAATCGAATTCGTGCTTTAGTTTTTGATATTTTTGACGTAGGTTAAAAATTTACGGCTATATATCGGATTGCGTGCCTGAATGAGTGCTCCCATTTCATTTTTAATCTATAAATGTCAATAAGTTCACTGAATGTATTTGAATCACGCTCAAACGTTGAACCCAATGTAATTACTGCTAGAGGTGTAGATTTTGACGTTTGCCATCTTGAAAATGGTATCAAAATTTTTTGTATGCTTTCGATACCTGTAAAGCGAATTAGCTAACGAAAGATGTACAGCGCATTTGTTTTAAAAAGTTTTGCATCTGACCCTGTTTTAGGGACCTTGTCAATATTATTGATAGTTGTCGGCCGGCGGCAGAAGCATTAAGATATGCAAATGAAACAGCAGAACGAGGTAGCTAGCGTGACGTTCAGGTTTTGGTAGTACGTTTAAAAAGTTTTGCATCTGACCCTGTTTTAGGGACCTTGTCAATATTATTGATAGTTGTCGGCCGGCGGCAGAAGCATGAAGATATGCAAATGAAACAGCAGAACGAGGTAGCTAGCGTGACGTTCAGGTTTTGGTAGTACGATTATGAACTTTGGTTTTGCTTTTGTTGATGGTTTTTGGGGCTTTGAGGTTTGCTGGAGATTGAAGTGTGTTTGAAGTTATTGTGGGTGAAAAAATTGATAATCATAGTGTTGGTGGTTAAAGCAATTCTATTATTATACAATGAGTCTGTTAATTGGTATACTAGCATCGCATCGGCAATTCTAAGGAAATAACGGTTCCAACCAAACGGCATTAAGAGTAGACCGAAAATTTCATTATATGGTCCTTCGGAAGTGGTTTATCGGTGACTTTCGGACATTATCGGCGAATTTATTCTTGCTTCAACTAACTCAGTCGGTCAGGTATGTGTAACCAATTAGCCAATATTTTGTGATGAATTAACCTCGAAGTTAATCTTGTGAAAGGGATTTATATATAAGTCAGAATTATTTAGGATTACAGTCTACCAATGCATTGGTATTATAACTTGGATCTCGGTAACTAAATTCACGATATTTCTGATGTTCAATAATACACATACGACATACTCTGTAGGCATCCAAATTACGTGCATAATGTATTTCTCGTGGATTTTCACGAGCCACGGGCTACTCTGCTGACTTGTTTAGTAATTAATACCTGGTTGGTATAGATTTTCTAGTGAATTTTTCGCGAGTTGTCATTTGCTGTTGGTCGCTTTAGCGGTTAGTAAGTTAGTACATACATAATTTTTCGTGACTTTTACGGGAACATCCTAGTAGTTCTCGGAAAGACGTAACAAGCCTTTGGGTAAAATTTGGCGAAATTATCCGTGTATTGTACCACCGCGAGAAGGTATTATCGAATTTTGCAACGGTCAGGCAATATTTTTCCGTGCTTTTTCACGGTTTGGCACCAACGGGAGTTCAGGACAGGTCCAGATTGGAAATTTTAGTAGTGTTTTGTCACGGTTTCGTCAATTTCCGGGTAATCAATCAAACTTTCCATAACTTGCGGGATCACTCAACTATCAAACACCAAGTTTAGTCGTGCTCCTTCACGGCTTCATAACAATGATTTCTTATTCCGCGTAAACACAATTTGAACTGTGTATTTTCAAGGTTCTGCTACACAATGGCAGAAAAGGCCATACGCCTGGCAAAGCAGAAACGCAATGCCCTACACATGAACGTCGGAAAGAAGATCCAAAAGACTAGGTCCGTCGGTGTTACCCAATTAGCCGCGGATGCCGCAAAGATCGAAATCACTATAACTAAGTTGACGGACTACCGCGCTCGGCTGGGAGTGCTTGCTGATCAAATTATGCTCAATACATCGGACGATGATGAAACAGATACCGAAGTTCAAAAAGCCGCTGATGCCGATGAAACGATCCTCGATTGCCTTAGCATGCTGACCACACGGATCCGCATATCACAAGTCGACCGCACCGCAACAATCTCATTCGTCAGCAACGTCGAATAACATTAGTTCGGAATCAATCGGGAATCGTACGCATGTCTTTCGACTTCCTAAACTACAGATGGCGAAATTTGGCGGAGACCCACTAAAATTCCAGGAATTCTGGGACGGATACGCGTCGACTATACATGACAACAGCGATTTGTCTGATGTCGACAAATTTAAGTATCTACGAAGCTATTTGACCGGTAATGCTTTTAAAGTCATTGATGACTATTGTCTCACCGAGAAAGAACTACACGGCAGTCGTTGATATTCTAAAAGAACGATTCGGGATCACGCAACTTGCAGTTTTCTCATACCTGGAAGCCATGCTCGCGTTACCCGTTGCCCAGCATGATACGTCTCAACTGCAGACAATTTATGACGACTGTGAGCGACATATCCGAAGCCTTATTGCGCTTGGCCTCACAGAAGACATGTTCGGCCAGGTGTTTGCGCCTATCATATTGTCAAAGCTTCCAACTTATGTCAAGATGAAGCTACACCTTCAAAACGGAAACAGACCGTGGACATTACCAAATCTCCGTGAGCTCCTCAAGGACGAAATACGAGTGCGAGACATAAGCCAACTGACGTTCGGAACAAAGACAGTAGAAAAACGGTTCCCTTCTTCGGGAAACGGCGATCGAGGGCACCATTACAATAACGTCAAGACAAAACCACGATTATCGTCCGGAACATCTGCTGCTTTGTTAACACACAACACAAGCACCGGACGTGCCACAAAGTCTCATTTTAAATCCCCGCAATTCAGCTTCTGCAGCAAAGAGCATTTCACTGATCAGTGCACGGTTTGTACTGACATGAAATCACGAAAAGAGCGGATATCCGGGCGTTGCTTTGTGTGTCTTAGCAACACACATATGGTGAAAGATTGCCCCAACCCTCAGTCATGCGTCTGCTGTCAGCGAACTTCCCATCATCGAAGCCTTTGTCCAACCAAATTCGGATTAAAAACAAAAGTCAAAGAGGCTACCTTCCTGTGGAAACTAGTCCGGTCCTAAATACAACGAAAACAGTGAATTCAACTTTGCTTTTCCACGGAGAAGTGGTCATCCTTCAGACGGCAATGATCAAAATATTGGGATCCGATGTATCCAAGGCTGTGAACGCTCGTATGCTGTTCGATACTGGAAGCTCTTGGACGTTTATTACAACAGCACTTGCGAACAAGATCGGGGCACGATGAAAAGGTACTGAGGTCATCAGCACCGCGAAATTTTCTGACACCAAACGTAAGACACAAACATACCATATCGCGGAATTTGACGTCATACTGCCTGACGAACCGTACAAAACTCTGACAGCGAACGTCATCCCGGAAATTACCTGTCCAATTCAACGTCACCCTATGGACATATATAGACATCCCATTGTCGAACAACTTGTGTTGGTTGAGCCCCTCATATCCACTCCACAATTAGTCACTGTTGACATTTTGGTCAGCAGCGACTATTATTATGACTTTGTTGGATCCGAGCAAATACGGTGCTCCGATGGATTATTTCTATTGTCGTCACCATTTGGGTTTATCGTGACGGGTCGCATTGAGTCGAATACTTGTGGTATGAGCATGGTAGCGGCGTTATTTTGCCCGCATCGAAATGAAGCCATCGATCCAATCGTTAATATCGAGAAATTTTGGTCGTTAGAGGACGTTGGCGTCAAAGCATTAGCAACATCAATGGATGATGAGCTGGCGATTCGCAACTTCAAATGCACTGCGAAACTCGAAGACGGTCGATACCAGGTCACCTGCTCATATAAAGAAGACGCTCCTGAACCACCACGGTATCGGACACTAGCTGGCGGACGTTTGAATTCGTTACTGAAACGCATTGACGACGATGTTTTCAACAAGTATGACGAGACAATCAAAGAGCAGGAAAAACTTGATATTATTGAACGCATTAATCCGAGAGTCCCGACCGACGGTCCAGTGCACTACATGCCACATCACTGCGTCATTAAATTCGGAAAATCAACCACTAATCTCAGGATCGTCTACGACGCGTCCGCAAAGTCGAAACAAACGGACTCAAGCTTGAATGAATGTATCCATCGTGGTCCCGTCATACTTGATGATTTGTGTGGAATGCTTATGCGATGCCGGCTTGAAGCGGTCGCAACCGTGAGCGACATCGAGAAAGCTTTCTTGCAAGTGGGACTACAACCATGCTCAAGAGATGTCACACGCTTTCTTTGGATTCTGGACGGGTCGAAGCCGGTGGCTGGCAAGAATATCATCGAATATCGATTCAAGCGGGTTCAGTTCGGAATCATTGCTAGCCTGTTTGAACTTGGCGCTGTGATACGGCATCTTTTGCAAAAAGCTTCAAATCCAGCAGTCAAAGACGTCATTGGCAACATATATGTAGACAATGTTATTATCTGCAAACAAAATACTGATGACGTATCAACTTTTATCACGCTGCGAAAGAAGCATTTACCGATGCTTTAATGAACCTTCGGGAATGGTTTACAAATGCTTCCAAGTTGCTTTCAGTCATCAAAGAAAAAGATCGTGGTAAAACCAATACTACCACTGTACTCGGTTTGACTTGGAACACTCTTACGGATATGATTTCATGCGCTGCGGTCCAGGTGAAATTCGACAGCGTTAATACAAAGAGATTGATGTTGAAATATCTTGCAACGGTATATGATCCATGCGGGTGGTTTTCGGCTGTCACCATCAATAGTAAGATTTTGATCCAGAACCTCTGGAAAAACAATACGAGTGGGATGACATACTTCCGGAAGTCTTTGTGCGCCAGTGGGATGATTGTTGGTCACACCTTAGAAAGGTATCACACTATCCTCTACAGCGACGAGTGAACAAAATATTATTGATAGTTGTCGGCAGGCGGCTGAAGCATGAAGATATGCAAATTAAACAGTAGAACGAGGTAGCTAGTGTGACGTTCAGGTTGTGGTAGTACGATTATGAGCTTGTGATTTTGCCTTGTTGATGGTTTTTGGGGCTTTGAGTTTTTTTGGAGATTGAAGCGTGTTTGAAGTTATTTTAGGCGAAAAAATTGATAATCATAGTGTTGGCGGTTAAACGAATTCTGTTATTATATAATAAGTCCGTTAATCGGTATATTAGCATCGCATCGGCAATTCTAAGGAAATAACGGTTCCAACCAAACGGCATTGAGAATAGACAGGAAATTTCCTTATAGACCCAAATCATGAAGTACACTCAAATTGCTTGTAAGACGGCCGACGCGTACACGACATTCCAATGTGTTGCTTGGAATGTAGCAATTGATACATTTTATGACAATTTTTAGAAAAATCGTACAATTGTTATTGGATAGTATTTCTTTTATGCTAAATTTCAGCCGAATATGAGGCGCTGACATTACGAGTAGTAGGAAAAATGGTGGTTCTGGGTCACTTGATTAATGACCTGTCAAATTTTTAGGGAAAATAATGATTAATTACCCCGGGTCACGTGCCCTGTCTTACCCTTATATAATAAATACATATATACGTAATATATAGTACCCCTCCGCTATGCTACAATTATATACGGGTCGTGTATATAGAAAACTTGCAAAGATATGGATCCGGCCAGGAGTTGAACCACGGCCCTCCGATTTGCAAACCAGCGTGCTGGTCGCTACACCACGCGGACCGCTTCAATAGCAAGTGGTTGCGGCTAATGTATTGAATGCACAATGACGCATTACACAATTGATTATTGACCTGTAATTTTTAGGGGAAATACTCATCCATGCATCATAATTTTTCTCCCGTCATAAGTTTGGTATTTGATCATATTATTTGTAAAGTTATTTAATACTTAACTGTTCTCCAAATAATTAATATAAAATATGGGTATAACACTTAACATCGTGTAATAAAAAGTGAAAATACAGCATCATATACATAGAAAACATTTACACCAGTAAAAAATGCATCAGTAAGAAATTTTCAAACTTGAGAATTTTTGTAGACGTTATAACGCGGTGGTTGTGGTTATATATTGCATTACAATACAGACTGTTTGTATTTACGAATCAAGGTGTAATGTGTTACAAAAATGTTTTAGTATAGAATTAAAACATCAGGCAGGCTGTAATAAACGGTGAGAGAAATATTACTCTTAGAAGTGTCTTAACCTTCAAGTCGTTATTATTAGATTTAAAAACATTAAACAATTGAAGTGATATATTTATATACTATACAAAGAGATATATTGAAAAACAGATAACGTAAATCATGGTGCATACAATTTGTAGGTTTGGAGAATAACATATAGTAGAAGTTTATATTTATAAGGATGGGCAGTGGTAACATATATTTCAAATACATTTTGTATTGAAAGCGGTTGATATACATGTCGGGTGTTAAAAACAAGCTGTGATATAATAGAAACCGGATACAAATTTATAACTTTATAAATAATCTATTCATTTGATATAATTTGTTCGATTGTTAAGTTTTGATATTATGATGGGTTTAAGTGGGTCATCGTAATCGATTTCTAACTGGGTTTAACGTGATCATGAGGAGTATCTTGTCAATTAAATATGTAGGATCATTGTAATCGATTTTTCAGCTTTCTGATCTCAAAACTTTACTCAAGCACAGCTAATCTCAATTTAATTGATTTTGAGTTAGCTGATAGTATCAAAATTTTGCTCGAGTGTAGCTAACGACTTTTTAATCGTTTTT